>JAZFAU010000679.1:27500-60186 GCA_037178615.1 Dione vanillae | reverse complement strand
ATATAGTTCAATGGTTATAATAATAGATGGCGTTACATACATACATACATACATATCTTCACGCTCTATCCCTAGCGGGGTAGTCAGAGAGAACGGAGCGCCAAACGCTGCGGTCCCTGCATACCTCTTTCGCCTCGTCCACTGTCATTAACCTCTTCATACATGCTCTCCGGGGAGTCCTCATGCTTTTTAACGTGACCTTCCTCCAGTATCTTCGATACTGTGTTTTCGAAAGTCAACCGAGGTCTCCCCTTACCTCTCTTACCACACACTTTTCCATCGTATATCTTTTTTACCATTCATTCGTCACTCATTCTTTCGACGTGCCCAAACCACCTGAGCATATTCTTCTTCATTCTTACTGTGACATCCTCGCTGGTACCTACCATCCTGTGTACCTCTTCGTTGCGGATTCGGTCAGCTAAGCTGACTCCGCATATCCTTCGAAGAGATCGCATCTCCACAGCATTCATCTTTCTTTCATTCTTCTTCTGTAATACCCACGTTTCACTGCCATATAACAGCGTAGGAACCAAAACTGCATTGTGTACGGCCAAACGTGCAGCGACGCTGACGTTCTGCCGTCTCAACAACGCAGCTAAGTCACCGTTCATTCTGTTACCGGCAGCAACACGTCTTTCCACATCCATTTCGTATCTACCATCTCTACTTAACATACTTCCCAAGTATACTACTTCATTCACTTGTTCTAATAAATTTCCATTCACAAAAATCTTGCAATCTGTCCTTTCCTCGTCTCTTTCAAATACCAGAACCTTTGTCTTACTTACATTCAGGCTTAGACCATTAGTTTCACACCCGTCTTTCAGAATGGTGACCAATGCCTGCAACTCGCTTTCTGATGATGCAATAAGCACTGCATCATCTGCGTACAACAAGCAATTTACCTTCAAGTCACCCACTTTTACACCCATATCACTTTCTTTCAGTCCTTGGAGACAGCTATCCAAATACAAATTGAACAACCAAGCCGACATGGCACAGCCCTGTTTGACACCCGATTGGATGCCAAACCGAGGCGACATGTCGGCTCCTACTCGCACACAGGCTGAGTGATCTCTATAAAGAGACTTTACAGCCTGCAGCAAGGGTCCGCTCACATTATACCGGGGTAGTGTCTCCCACAATTTCTTTCTCACAACCCTGTCAAACGCCTTTTCCAAGTCCACAAAAGCACAGAAAACCTTTTGGTTTACAGCCAAAACTTCTCTGTGATCATACGGATGGAAAAGATCTGATCCATGCATCCTCTTCCAGGTCTAAAGCCTCATTGGGCCTCCCACAGTAGCCTTTCGGATCTTTCTTGCATTCTTCTCGCTAAAATTTTTGCGTATACTTTACTACCTAAGCTAATCAAACTGATAGCCCTATAGCTTGCACAGTCTATCCGTGAACCTTTGCCTTTATACAAAGGCACGATGACTGCACTTTGCCAATCATCTGGGACCTCCCCCGATTTCCAGCACAAATTGCACAGAAACCAGAACAAGTCCAAGATGCGAGGTCCACCATATTTGATCATCTCGGCAGTAACTCCATCCGCTCCCGCTGACTTACCACATTTCAAGCTTCTTATTGCACTCTCAACTTCTTTTATACTGATTTCGCCATCTGCTACATCAAGACTCGGCTTGTCGCTGTTACTTGAGGCAGAAGCGTCATCACATTCATACATCTCCTTATAGGATTCCGCCCATCGCTGCAAAACGTGTGATCTGTTTGTGAATATCTCACCGTCCTTCGAAAGCACCCCTTTCATTCTAAAGGTTGACGAACAACTCCGTGAATCACTAACTTCTCGCCAGAAAAGCTTCGTGTTATCCGGAAGTTGCTCGTCAATCTTTCATCTCTTTTACTCTCGTTTATTTCACGCTTCATCTTTATCAGTGCTTTCGTTTGGTGCTTTTGCAGCTTATACTCTTTCTTTTTAATCTCTCTCATACTTTTATTCTTACCCGAGGCTTTATAATCCTGCCATGCCTTCTTCTTTCTTTCTACAGCATCTTTCACTTCATCATCCCCCATTCGTCACACTTTTTACTAAAGCCTCTTTTCCTTGTACCACATACCTCTGTCGCAGCTTCCACCATGCAGTTCCTAAGGTTCTGCCAGAATACTTCAACGCTTTCATTTCCTGTTCACAACTGTCTAGCTTTTTGGAAACCCTTTCTATATATTCCTCTCTGATCGGTGGATCTTGAAGCTTCCAGCTTCTTATGCGATAATTCGATTCCAAGTATGAACACCTTGTGCGGTTACGTCATCCTACGAACAAACCCCTAAATCTAGCAATTACTAGATAGTGGTCCGTTCCCAAGTCGGCACCCCTAAACACACGTGTGTCCATCACTTGTTTTCGAATCCGCTGATCCACTAGGAATAAATCAATCATACTTTTCTCTCCCATGCGCTCCCACGTATACATGTGAATTTGTTTGTGGTCAAACATCGTGTTTGCCACAAACAAATTCCTTTCCTTGCAAAGTTCCAAAATGAGCTTTCCAGCCTCATTCACTCTTCTGTCACCATATTGACCTAACACACCTTCGTAACCACTTCTCGCGGTTCCGACCCATCCATTCATGTCTCCACATAATATTAATTTTTCATTTCCTCTAACACTGCCTTTTTTTTTTTTTTTTTTTTTTTTTTTTTTGTCGCTGGGAAAAAATGCCATTACGCATCCCCTTCCCGTCGGGGGACGGGAGAGGGGTATGTGGGACTCCCGGTAAGGCGTTCCCGGTATACCCACTAAAAATACCCAGCGGCGCTCCGACCTCACCTGCGTGGAGAGGGCCTGGGAGTCCATAGCGTCCAGGCCCCCGCCGGTGACTGCCCGCCCTACGGCAGGCCCCTCAGACCCCCCCTAGTGGGGAGGGGTCGTTACAATGGCCGGAGTGCACGGCCATTGTGGCCCGACGAGTGGGGTGATCCTGGAAATGCAGGCGGTGGCGCCCCCGCGCCTGTCGCCTGCGGATCACCCCCAGGGACGGAGGGCGACGGACGTTGTGTCCGCCGTCTTCTGCCCCTTCTTCGTCTGCGGAGCGGCGCCGCGAGAGGGTCATCCTCCCGCGTGCGCTCCGCTGCCTCCTTCTGTGACATTACGTCCTCACAGAAGGAGGCTACCGCCGCCCAGGCCTCCTCCCCGCTCAGCATGGCGGCGACCACGCTGGGGAGCGTGAGGTCGGCCCCGACTACTGCCAACAGGACGCGAAGAGGTTAAGCCCACGATGGGCACACCTCCAAGGTGTGCTCCGCCGTGTCCACCGCCGCACCGCAATGGTGGCACGCTGGAGACTCCTCCCTCCCTATCCGGTGCAGGTACGATCCGAAGCAACCATGCCCGGACAGCACCTGCACAAGACGCAGGGAGAGGGAGCCGTGCCGCCGATCGAGCCAATCGCCCAGGACGGGCCCGATGGCGTCCAGCAGCCGGCGACCCGAACGCCGCGGAGGTGAGGTCCTCCGCCCACTGCCGAGTGACGGCGTCCCTCAGCTCCCGGCGGATTTCGTCCCGCTCCCCCGGATCCGGACGACGGTTCAGTGCCCTCTGACCCGCCGTCCACTCGTACATTCTGGCGAGCACCCAAGCCTCCAGCTCCCAAGGATGAGTGCCCGCCAGAACGCACGCCGCCGCAAAACTCACCGTGCGGTACGCCCTAGCCACCCGCTGTGCAATGGCCCTTTGTGACCTGCGGATGGCAGCGGCGTTCTCCCGTCTGCACAGTGAGTCCGCCCATATGGGAGCCCCGTACAGGGCCATACTTTTCAGTATGCCGGCGTATAGACGCCGGCATCGATCGCCGGGACTCCCGACGTTCGGGAGGAGCCACGAGAGGGCGCCCGCTGTTTTGAGCAGGCGCGTCGACAGCTCGGCAAAGTGGGCGCCGAAGCGCCACTTGCTGTCGAGCACCAGGCCCAGATATTTCATCTGGGCCTGCACCTCAACGCGGGCACCCTCAACGAATATATGGGCGTCGGGCGGTCGGCGCTGCCGAGGCCCACGGAAAAATACGGCCTCGGTCTTGTGCAGCGCCACCTTCAGCCCTAGGCGGGATATTCGGTCCACCACTAGCGAACCTCCCGACGAGGCCAAGCTGGCCGCCTCCCCGAAATTCCTCCCCCTGGCAGTGAGGAGGGTGTCATCTGCATAGCAGATGACAGGACGTACCACGGGGGAGATTTCCCCGCAAGAGCCAGTCGAATCCGATGTTCCACAGGAGCGGTCCTAGAACAGAACCCTGTGGAACACCGGACTCGACGCAGTATCTGCGGAGCTCGCCCGACCTGTTGGTTAGGCGGGACTGTCCGATCGCTCAGATAGTCCGCCAACAGACCCCGCAGATACTGGGGCACCCCGTGAAAACGGAGCGCCTCTAGCACGGTGGAGTGGGGAATGGAGTTGAAGGCGTTGACTATGTCGAACGACACAGCCAACACTCCATCCCCCGCGGCCATCGCCTCCTTCACCCCGTCCCTGAGTCGGGACAGGGCGTCCACCGTCGAACGCTCAGCTCGAAAACCGAACTGAGCGTCCGCTAGGTCCGGGCCAATTGTGCGCAGGTGGCAGTTGACGCGGGCGGCGAGGATCCTCATCGAACATTTTTCCGACCTCATCGAGCAAAACGATGGGTCGGTATGCCGAGGGGGAGTCCGCCGGCCGCCCTCCTTCCGAAGAAGGCACAATTGGCCCTCCTTCCATGGCTTCGGGAACCTCTCGCACGTCAGACACGCGCTGAAGAGGTCCCGAAGCCTCCCTCCATCTGGGAGGCGGCGATGGCCACAACTCGTGCGGGGACGCCGTCCGGACCTGGGGCCGTCTTCTTGGCCCGGAGGCAGAGCGCTGCCACCTCCACCTCGTCCTCCGTCACCGGGGGGACCTCCTCGGCCGATGGAGCCGCCACCAGAGGGGCGCTCATTACTGGTGGGGTGAAGTTGTCCCTGCGCGGAAACAGGGACTGGATCACCCCATCCAGGAGCGCCGGCTCGAGGGTCTCGGCAACTGGGGGACCGCACGGACGCAGCTTCTTGCGTGCCGCCTTGTACGGCCTCCCAAATGGGTCAATGGTCAATGGTGGCGCCCCCGCGCCTGTCGCCTGCGGATCACCCCCAGGGGCGGAGGGCGACAGACGATGTGTCCGCCGTCTTTGCCCCTTCTTCGTCGCGGAGCGGCGCCGCGAGCGGGTCATCCTCCCGCGTGCCGCTCCGCCGCCTCCTTCTGTGACATTACGTCCTCACAGAAGGAGGCTACCGCCGGCCCATGCCTCCTCCCCTGCTCAGCATGGCGGCGGACCACGCTGGGAGCGTGAGGTCGGCCCCCGACTTACTGACAACCAGGGCGCGGCGAGGTTCAGACCCACGATGGGCACACCTCCAAGGTGTGCTCCGCCGTGTTCCACCGCCGCACCGCAAAGTGGCACGCTGGAGACTCCTCCCTCCCTATCCGGTGCAGGTACGATCCGAAGCAACCATGCCGGACAGCACCCTGCACAAGACGCAGGGAGAGGGAGCCGTGCCGCCGATCGAGCCAATCGCCCAGGACGGGCCCGATGGCGTCCAGCAGCCGGCGGACCGAACGCCGCGGAGGTGAGGTCCTCCGCCCACTGCCGAGTGACGGCGTCCCTCAGCTCCCGGCAGGATTTCCTCCCGCTCCCCCGGATCGGACGGACGGTTTCAGTGCCCTCTGACCCGCCGTCCACTCGTACATTCTGGCGAGCACCCAAGCCTCCAGTCCAAGGATGGGTGCCCGCCAGAACGCACGCCGCCCGCAAAACTCACCTGTGCGGTACGCCCTAGCCACCCGCTGTGCAATGGCCCTTTGTGGCCTGCGGATGGCAGCGGCGTTCTCCCGTCGGCACAGTGAGTCCGCCCATATGTGATGCCCCGTACAGGGCCATACTTTTCAGTATGCCGGCGTATAGACGCCGGCATCGATCGCCGGGACTCCCGACGTTCGGGAGGAGCCACGAGAGGGCGCCCGCTGTTTTGAGCAGGCGCGTCGACAGCTCGGCAAAGTGGGCGCCGAAGCGCCACTTGCTGTCGAGCACCAGGACCCAGATATTTCATCTGGGCCTGCACCTCAACGCGGGCACCCTCAACGTGTATATGGGCGTCGGGCGGTTGGCGCTGCCGAGGCCCACGGAAAAATACGGCCTCGGTCTTGTGCAGCGCCACCTTCAGCCCTAGGCGGGAGATTCGGTCCACCACTAGCGAACCTCCCGCCGAGGCCAAGCTGGCCGCCTCCCCGAAATTCCTCCCCCTGGCAGTGAGGAGGGTGTCATCTGCATAGCAGATGACAGACGTACCACGGGGGAGATTTCCCCGCAAGAGCCAGTCGAATCCGATGTTCCACAGGAGCGGTCCTAGAACAGAACCCTGTGGAACACCGGACTCGACGCAGTATCTGCGGAGCTCGCCCGACCTGTTGGTTAGGCGGACTGTCCGATCGCTCAGATAGTCCGCCAACAGACCCCGCAGATACTGGGGCACCCCGTGAAAACGGAGCGCCTCTAGCACGGTGGAGTGGGGAATGGAGTTGAAGGCGTTGACTATGTCGAACGACACAGCCAACACTCCATCCCCCGCAGGCCATCGCCTCCTTCACCCCGTCCCTGAGTCGGGACAGGGCGTCGACCGTCGAACGCTCAGCTCGAAAACCGAACTGAGCGTCCGCTAGGTCCGGGCCAATTGTGCGAACTGGTGGCAGTATGCGGGCGGCGAGGATCCTCTCGAACATTTTTCCGACCTCATCGAGCAAGAACGATGGGTCGGTATGCCGAGGGGGAGTCCGCCGGCCGCCCCTCCTTCCGACGAAGGCACAATTGGCCCTCTTTCCATGGCTTTCGGGCACCTCTCGCACGTCAGGACACCGCGCTGAAGAGTTCCCGAAGCCTCCCTCCCATCTGGGAGGCGGCGATGGCCACAACTCGTGCGGGGACGCCGTCCGGACCTGGGGCCGTCTTCTTGGCCCGGAGGCAGAGCGCTGCCACCTCCACCTCGTCCTCCGTCACCGGGGGGACCTCCTCGGCCGATGGAGCCGCCACCAGAGGGGCGCTCATTACTGGTGGGTGAAGTTGTCCCTGCGCGGAAACAGGGACTGGATCACCCCATCCAGGAGCGCCGGCTCGAGGGTCTCGGCAACTGGGGGACCGCACGGACGCAGCTTCTTGCGTGCCGCCTTGTACGGCCTCCCAAATGGGTCAATGGTCAATGGTGGCGCCCCCGCGCCTGTCGCCTGCGGATCACCCCCAGGGGCGGAGGGCGACGGACGTTGTGTCCGCCGTCTTCTGCCCCTTCTTCGTCTGCGGAGCGGCGCCGCGAGAGGGTCATCCTCCCGCGTGCGCTCCGCCGCCTCCTTCTGTGACATTACGTCCTCACAGAAGGAGGCTACCGCCGCCCATGCCTCCTCCCCGCTCAGCATGGCGGCGACCACGCTGGGGAGCGTGAGGTCGGCCCCGACTACTGCCACCAGGGCGCGGCGAGGTTCGGACCACGATGGGCACACCTCCAAAGTGTGCTCCGCCGTGTCCACCGCCGCACCGCAATGGTGGCACGCTGGAGACTCCACCCTCCCTATCCGGTGCAGGTACGATCCGAAGCAACCATGCCCGGACAGCACCTGCACAAGACGCAGGGAGAGGGAGCCGTGCCGCCGATCGAGCCAATCGCCCAGGACGGGCCCGATGGCGTCCAGCAGCCGGCGACCGAACGCCGCGGAGGTGAGGTCCTCCGCCCACGGCGGAGTGACGGCGTCCCTCAGCTCCCGGCGGATTTCCTCCCGCTCCCCCGGATCCGGACGACGGTTCAGTGCCCTCTGACCCGCCGTCCACTCGTACATTCTGGCGAGCACCCAAGCCTCCAGCTCCCAAGGATGGGTGCCCGCCAGAACGCACGCCGCCGCAAAACTCACTGTGCGGTACGCCCTAGCCACCCGCTGTGCAATGGCCCTTTGTGGCCTGCGGATGGCAGCGGCGTTCTCCCTTCGGCACAGTGAGTCCGCCCATATGTGAGCCCCGTACAGGGCCATACTCTTCAGGATGCCGGCGTATAGACGCCGGCATCGATCGCCGGGGCTCCCGACGTTCGGGAGGAGCCACGAGAGGGCGCCCGCTGTTTTCAGCAGGCGCGTCGACAGCCCGGCAAAGTGAGCGCCGAAGCGCCACTTGCTGTCGAGCACCAGGCCCAGATATTTCATCTGGGCCTGCACCTCAACGCGGGCACCCTCAACGTGTATATGGGCGTCGGGCGGTTGGCGCTGCCGAGGCCCACGGAAAAATACGGCCTCGGGCTTGTGCAGCGCCACCTTCAGCCCTAGGCGGGAGATTCGGTCCACCACTAGCGAACCTCCCGCCGAGGCCAAGCTGGCCGCCTCCCCGAAATTCCTCCCCCTGGCAGTGAGGAGGGTGTCATCTGCATAGCAGATGACTGACGTACCACGGGGGAGATTTCCCCGCAAGAGCCAGTCGAATCCGATGTTCCACAGGAGCGGTCCTAGAACAGAACCCTGTGGAACACCGGACTCGACGCAGTATCTGCGGAGCTCGCCCGACCTGTTGGTTAGGCGGACTGTCCGATCGCTCAGATAGTCCGCCAACAGACCCCGCAGATACTGGGGCACCCCGTGAAAACGGAGCGCCTCTAGCACGGTGGAGTGGGGAATGGAGTTGAAGGCGTTGACTATGTCGAACGACACAGCCAACACTCCATCCCCCGCGGCCATCGCCTCCTTCACCCCGTCCCTGAGTCGGGACAGGGCGTCGACCGTCGAACGCTCAGCTCGAAAACCGAACTGAGCGTCCGCTAGGTCCGGGCCAATTGTGCGCAGGTGGCAGTTGAGGCGGGCGGCGAGGATCCTCTCGAACATTTTTCCGACCTCATCGAGCAGAACGATGGGTCGGTATGCTGATGGGGAGTCCGCCGGCCGCCCTTCCTTCCGGAGGAGGCACAATTGGCCCTCCTTCCAAGGCTTCGGGAACCTCTCTCACGTCAGGCACGCGCTGAAGAGGTACCGAAGCCTCCCTCCCATCTGGGAGGCGGCGATTGCCACAACTAGTGCGGGGACGCCGTCCGGACCTGGGGCCGTCTTCTTGGCCCGGAGGCAGAGCGCTGCCACCTCAACCTCGTCCTCCGTCACCGGGGGGACCTCCTCGGCCGATGGAGCCGCCACCAGAGGGGCGCTCATTACTGGTGGGGTGAAGTTGTCCCTGCGTGGAAACAGGGACTGGACCACCCCATCCAGGAGCGCCGGCTCGAGGGTCTCGGCAACTGGGGGACCGCACGGACGCAGCTTCTTGCGTGCCGCCTTGTACGGCCTCCCAAATGGGTCAATGTCGAGACCCTCCGACATCTCCGCCCTCGCGCTACCCTGAGCTTCGGCCATTCGCGTCGTCAGGGTAGCCTTCGCCTCTATGTATGCAGCGTAGAGGCGGCCCTCGTTTTCGAGGTCGCGACGACGCCGCCGCCGGCTCCTTGTATATTCCCTCCTGGTGGCCACGCAGGCGGCCCGGAGATCCCCCAACTCCTCTGACCACCAGTACACTGCGCGGCTGGGAGGAGGCCGGTGAGACCGAGGCATGCTTGAGTTGCACACCTCGGTCAAGGAGTCCCTCAGACGGACTGCCGTGGCGTCAACGTCCCGGCCGTCAACAGGAGGCGACAGCCAGTCCTGCACGAAAGCCGCCTCCTTGGCGGCCTCCCGGTCCAGGCGGGTGAGCGCCCACCGCGGACAGTGCGAATGACCTGCGCGGCCCCCCCGGGAGCCCTGTGTGGGGACATCGAACCGCACGTAACGGTAGTCCGACAGCGTCCCCACCCGCTCCACCCGCCAGTCCACAATGCGGGCCGCCAAAGAAGGGGAGGCGAAGGCGAGGTCCACGATGGACCCCCCCTCTCGCCGCACGCACGTGAAGACTGTGCCCCTGTTGAGGAGGGACAGACCGGACGACACGGACCAGACCTCCAGCTCGCGACCTCGGGCATCGGTGGTTGGGTTACCCCACACCACCGACTTGGCGTTAAAATCGCCCACCACCAGTACCCTGCGCTGCACCACTCTGCCAACCACCATGGCTAAGACTTCGAGAAAACTCTCGAAGTACGTGAGAGGGCGGTTTGGGGAGATGTACACCCCAATGAGGGCCACGTCACCCCACGCGGCGGCCACGTATCCCGGTCCCCTCTCTAAGAGCGAGAGGGGAGGGGAGTCTGTGGAAGACCGCGCTACCAGTGCTACCGAGCCGTTGTCGTCTCCCAGCCAGCTGCTAGGGACAGAATACGGCTCGGCAACAACCGCCACGTCCACCAACCATTCTTCGAGAGTTTGGACCAGTAAATCCGGGGCCGCTCTGCAGTGGTTGGTGTTCGCCTGGAGAATGCGATGGGCTCCGTTCATTCGGTGTTCATCGCATTCCCCTCGGTGGCCGGCGCGGTAACTGGTGTTACGTTGGCGGCGGTGGCAGCAGCAGGTTGCGCCTGCGCTTTTCCCTTCTTAGATGGCGGTCAGCACTTCCTGCCCGTCATCAGGTGGTCGGCGGGACGACCACTGGCAGCGCATACTGTGCATCGCGGAGTCGTAGCCTCACATGTGGCCGACTTATGTCCCTTTTTGCCACAACGGAAGCACAGTTCCGTGCGCTCGGCAGTGGAGGGACAGAGAGCCCGGGTGTGGCCAATGCCGAAGCACTTGAAGCAGCGCATCGGCCTGTCTTCAAGTGCCCGGACCCTACCCGAGCTAAGCCCGACCGAGAGGCGACCCTTGGCCAGGACCGCCTTTGCTGCTACGACTGGGCACTCTAGCTGCATAGTGCCCATGCCTCCGCGGCCGTGTCGAATGGCCCGGCCCTTGATGGCTGTGATGGCACAGCCCCCCGCCGCCGCTATCGCGGTCACCACCTCCTCTTGGGTGACCGAATCGTCGAGGTCGGTCACCTCGAGAGCCACGCATTTCACTGGCCTCGCCACCTTGGCCGTGCCGGCGACAGCCTCTTTGAGCTTCGACGCAAAGAGGTCTGCCTTGGTGCCGCCCTGAGACCCGGAGAACTCGAAAATTCGAGCCCCTGTTGGGTCTTCCGGCACGTGACTCTGCCGCCCCGAGTTGCGCTGGGTCGACACTTGTACGAGCCCGCCGCAATACGGACTCGTACGTCTCCCCGCGCTCCGCTGCTTCTTTGGTCAGCGTGAACCACACAGCAGCGGTCTTAGAGTAGCAGCTTCTTCCCTTGTTTTCGGAACCGGCTGGCTGGCCTTAGGCTTGGCTTCAGGGTCCTTATGTCCGACTTCTTCCCCTTCCGCTTCCTCGGTACCACCTTTGTCCAAGGGGCGTTGGAAGGGGTGGTGGAGGGCAGAAGCGGGTCTTCCCTCTCGACGACCGCAGGTGCCGTCTGGGTAGTCGGGGCAGGTGCAGAGGACTTCTTCCCCTTGCCTTTGCCCTTTTCCTTGCCTTTCGGATTCTGCGCTGTGGTCGCTGACGGACCCGGCGCGGTAGGCATCGCCTTGTCCGCCGCGAGAGGAGGGCGAAGCCGCTTCTCCGGCAGGAGCCGGTCTTCTATGGCCGCGAAACAGGTCCTGATGAAGGCCCTCTCCTCCGTGACAACCTTGCGGATGATATCCTCAAGGTTGGAGGGGAGAGGAGCCGTAGCAGGACCTTCCGCGGACGCCTCTGGTCGAGCCATGAGCTCGGCGACGCGCGCGTGCAGCCCGGACACCTCCTTCTGCAGGCGATCTACCTTCGCCTGCAGCTGCCTCGTCTCATCAGAAGTGGTGCGTTGCGCCAACTCCTTGACGATGCCGAGCAAACTCGCTGCCCGGCATTTCAGGGCCTTTTGGAAGGTCCCCTTCAAGTTGGAGGACTTGGATGCCACCTCCAAGATCTCCAACTGGTCCTCCAGTGCCATGCGCTCCATCTCCTCTACGGAGTGGTCCGCGTAGAGGACGCTGGAGGCGCCGTAGCCGGCCTTCGCTCTGGCGGTCCGCGCCTGCTTCTCTTTCGAGGCGATCCTCTCCTCAAAGTCCGTCTGGACGACGACCCGCTTGGCGGGCTGCTCCGCAGTATCTGAGGTCATCAAGTCCTCCACTTGAGGGGACCTTCCAAAGGCCTGGAAATGCCGGGCCGCGAGTTTTGCTCGGCACGTACACTGCTTGGCGCAACGCACACACTTCTGATTAACGAGCAGCTGCAGGCGAAGTAGATCGCCTTCAGAAGGAGGGTGATCCGGGCTGCACGCGCGCGTCGCCGAGCTCATGTCTCTACCAGAGGAGTCCGCGGAAGGTCCCCTGCTACGGCCCTCTCCCCTCCAACCTTGAGGAGATCATCCGCAGGTTGTGCACGGAGGAGAGGGCCTGCATCATGGACCTGTTTTCGCGGCATAGAATACCGGCTTCCTTCCGAAAGCGCTCGCCTCCTCTCGCGGCGGACAAGGCATGCCTACCGCGCCGGTCCGTCAGCGTACCACAGCGCAGAATCCGAAGGAGGAAAAGGGCAAAGGCAAGGGGAAGAAGTCCTCTGCCTTCTGCCCGACTACCCCGACGGGGCACCTGCGGTCGTCGAGGAGGGAAGACCCGCTTCTGCCCTCCACCACCCCTTCCACGCCCCTTGGACAAGGTGGTATGCCAGAGTAAGCGGAAGGGGAAAAGTCGGCCCCAAGGCCCCTGCATCCACGCCTAATGCCAGCCAGCCGGTTCCGAACAATGGGCAGAATCTTCTCCTCCTCAGACCGGCTGCTGTCGTGGTCACGCTGACCCCAGAGGCGCGCAAGCTACGCGGGAGGACGTACGAAGTCCTATTGCGTCGGGCTCGTAACCAGTGTCGACCCTCGCAACTCGGGCGGTCATAGTCCGTGCCGGGAAACCCAAAGAAAAACAGGGGCGCGAATTTTCGAGTTCTCCGGTCTCAGGCGGCACCAAGGCATACCTCTTTGCGTCGAAGGGCTCAAAGAGGCTGGCGCCTGCAACGGCAAGGTGGCGAGGCCATTGATAAATGCGTGGCCTCCTGTGACCGACCTCTACCGATTCGGTCCCCAGAGGAGGTGTGGTGACCAGCGAGAGCGGCGGCGTGGGCTGTGCCATCACACTCATCAATGGCCGGCTCCATTCTACACGGCCGCGGAGGCATGGGCACTATGCCAGCTAAGTGCCCAGTCGTAGCAGCAAAGGCGGTCCTGGCCAAGGGTCGCCCTCTCGTCGGGCTTAGCTCGTGTAGGTCCGGGCACTTAAGACAGGCCGATTCGCTGCTTGAAGGCTTCGGCATTGCCACACCGGCCTCTCTGTCCTCCACTGCCGAGCGCACCGGGAACTGTGCTTCCGTTGCGGCAAAGAGGGACATAGTCGGCCACCTGGATGCTACGAGCTCCGCGCTGCGCAGTATGCTCTTCCATTGTTCGTCCCCGCGACCACGTGATGACGGGCAGGAATGCGCCCGCCATCTAAGAGGGAAAAGCTCAGTCGCAACCGCTGCTGCCACCGCCGCCACGTAACACCATTTTACGCGGCGCCGGCCACCGAGGGAATGCGATGACACCGAATAACGGAGCCCAGCGCATTCTCCAGCTAACACCAACCACACCACTGCATAGCGGCCCAGGATTTACTGGTCAACCCTCGCAGAGTGGTTGGTGGACTGTGCGTTGTTGCCGAGCCGTATTCTTTCCCTAGCGCTGGCGGGATACACAAACGCTCGGTAGCCCTGGTGAGCGCGGTCTTCCCCACTCCCCTCCCTCTCGCTCTTATAGAGGGTACGCTATACGTGGCCGGCCGTCGTGGGTGACGTTTCCCTCCATTTGGGTTGTACATCTCCCCAAACCCCCGCCCTCTCAGGACCTTCGAAGTTTTTTCTCGAAGTCCTAGCCTGGTGTTGGCAAGAGTGGTGCAGCGCAGTGTACGGTGGTGGGCTATTTTAACGCCAAGTCGATGGTGTGGGGTAACCCAACCACCGATTCCCGAGTCGCGAGCTGGAGTCTGGTCCTGTCGTCCCCGTCTGTCCACCTTCTCAATCAGGGGCACGTCCTCACGTCGTTGCGGCGAGAGGGGGGGTCATCGTGGACCTCAGCCTTCGCCTCCCCTTCTTTGGCGGCCCGCATTGTGGACTGTGCGGTGGAGCTGTGGAGACGCTGTCGGACGCACGTTACGTGCGTTCGATTTCTCCACACATGGCTCCCGGGGGGGCCGCGCAGGTCATTCGCACTGTCCGCGGTGGGCGCTCCCCCGCCCTGGTGACCGTATGCCGCCAGTAGGCGGCTTTCGTGCAGGACTGGCTGTCGTCCTGCCTTTTGACGGCCGGGACTTGACGCCAGGGGGCGGCATTCCGTCTGAGGTATCCTTGACCGAGGTGTGCACCTCAAGCAATGCCTGTTCTCAACCGGTCCCTCCTCCCACGCGCAGTGTACTGGTGTCGCGGAGTTGGGGTATCTCCGGGCCTCCTGCGTGGCCACCAGGAGTGATATATCAAGGAGCCGGCGGCGCGTCGCCTCGGCGAACCTCGAAAACGAGGGCGCCTCTACGCTGCATATCGAGGCTAAGGCACCCTGACGACGCGAATTGCCGAAGCTCGGGTAGCGCGAGGCGGAGAGGTCGGAGTGGTCTCGACATTCCCATTTGGGATGCCGTACAGGCGGCACGCACGAAGCTGGCGTCCGTGCGTTCCCCCATTTGCCTGATACCCTCGAGCCGGCGCTCCTGGATGGGGTGGTCCAGTCCCTGTTTCCACGCAGGGACAAACTGCACCCGCACTCAGTAATGATCGCCCCTCTGGTGCGGCTCCATCGGCCGAGGAGGTCCGCCCCCGTTGACGGAGTAACGAGTTGATGTGTTCAGCCTCTGCCTCCTGGCCAAGAAGAGGCCCGCCAGGCCGACGGCGTCCCGCACGAGTTGTGGCCATCGCCGCCTCCCAGATGGGAAGGGAGGCTCGGGCCTCTTCAGCGCGTGCCTGACGTGCGAGAGGTTCCTCGAAGCCTTGTAAGAGGGCCATTGTGCCATCCTCCGGAAGGCGTGCGTCCGGCGGCACTCCCCATCAGCATACCGACCATCGTTCTGCTCGATGAGGTCGGAAAAAGTTGAGAGGATCCGCGCGCCCGCCTCAACGCCACCTGCGCACAATTGGCCGGACCTAGCGGCTCATTTCGGTTTTTCGAGGCTGAACGTTCGACGGTCGCGCTTTCCCGACTCAGGTACGGGGGGAGGCGATAGCCGCGGGGATGTAGTTTTTGTCTGTGTCGTTCGGACATAGTCAACGCTTCAACGTCCATTCCCCACTCCACGTGGCTTAGGCGCTCCGTTTTCACGGTGTGGCCCCAGTATCTGGCGGGTCTGTGGCGGGACTATCGGAGTCGATCGTAACAGTCCGCCTAACCAACAAGGTTCGGTCGAGCTCCGCTATGTCACTGCGTCGAGTCCGGTGTTCCACCAGGTTCTTTTCAGGACCGCGTCCTTTGGAAACATCGGATTCGCTGGCTCTTGCGGGGAAATCTCCCCCCGTGTACTCTTCCATCTGCTATGTCAGCGGACACCCTCCTCACTGCCAGGGGGAGGAATTTCGGGTAGGCGGCCAGCGTGGCCTCTGCGGGAGGTTCGCTAGTGGTGGCGAATCTCCCGCCTAGGGCTGAAGGTGGCGCTGCCACAGAGACCGAGGCCGTATTTTCCGTGGCCTAACGCAGCGCCAACCGCCCGACGCCCATATACACTTTGAGAGTGCCCGAGTTGATGTGCATGCCCAGAGAAATATCTGGGCCTGGTGCTCGACAGCAAGTGGCGCTTCGGGCGCTCCTTTGCCGGGCTGTCGATGCCCTGCTGAACACGCGGCGCCCTCTCGGGGCTTCCTCCCGACGTGGGATCCCGCGATCGATGCCTGCGTCTATACTCCGCATTCCGAGAGTATGGCCCCTGTACGGGGCTCCCATATTGGCTGACTCACTGTGCCGAAGGGAGAACGCCGCTGCCATCTCAGGCCACAAAGGCCATTGCACCGCGGGTGGCTAGGGCGTGACCGCACAGTGAGTTTTTGGCGGCGGCGTTCGTTCTGGCTGCACGCCATCCTTGTGATCTGGATGCTTGGGTTGCTCGCCAGATGTCGAGTGGAGGCGGGTCAGAGGGCACTGACCGTCGTCCGGACCGGGGGAGTCGGAGGAAAGTCCGCCTGGAGTGCTGAGGGTGCCTCCGCACTGCGGCAGTGGGCGGAGGACCTCACCCTCCGCGGCGTTCGGTCGCCGGCTGCTGGACGCCATCGGGCCCGTCCTGGGCGAAATTTGCTCGATCGCGGCACGGCTTCCCCTCTCCCTGCGTCTTGTGCAGGTTTTGGGCCTGTCCGGCATGGTTGCTTCGGATCGTACCTGCACCGGATAGGGAGGTAGGAGTTCCCAGCGTGCACCATTGCGGTGCGGCGGTGTACACGGCGAGCCACCTTTGGAGGTGGTGCCCATCGTGGGCCGAACCTCGCCGCGCCCTGGTGTCGTATTGTCTGGGCCGACCTCACGCTCCCCAGTGTGGTCGCCGCCATGCTGCGGAGGGGAGGATCATGGGCGGCGGTACCTCCTTCTGTAGTACTTAATGTCACAGAATGAGGCGGCGGAGCGCACCGAGGATGACCCCTCGCGGCGCCGCTCCGCAGAAGAAGAGGGGCGAAACGGCGGAACACACACCACGTCCGTCGCCCTCCGCCCTGGGGGTGATCCGCAGCGAACCGTCGCGGGGGCTCCACCGCCTGCATTTTCGATCACCCCACTCGTCGGGCCACAATGGCCGTGCACATCACGGCCATTGTAACGACGCCTCCTCCCTAGGGGGGTTCTGAGGTGCCCGCCGTAGTCGGGCCGTCAACCGGCGGGGTCCCTGACGCTAGGGACTCCAGGCCCCTCTCCACGCAGGTGAGGCGAGCGCCGCTGGGTATTTTTAGTGGGGTATACCGGGAACGCCTTGACCGGATCCACATACCCCTCTCCCGCCCCCGCGGGATGGGATGCGTAATGGCATTTTTTTCCCACGGACAAAAAAAAAAAAAAAAAAAAAAAAAAAAAAAAAAAAAAAAAAAAAAAACAAAAAAAAAAAAAAAAAAAAAAGGGGTAAGTACATCATCCTCAGGAAGGGCCAGCCATCCAACCAATTTTCTGTATAATAAGTTTGCTTTTAATACCACAAAGGGGGGGAATAAAAAAATCCCAACCGCCAAAAGGGAAAAAAAAAAAAAATCATAATGGGCTGGCTATGTAAGGGCAAAACCTTGCGCTTTGTGACTGTCTCAGTAGGTTGAAATGAAAAACGGTAAGTAAATGCATCACTGGTGGGGTTATAAAGGACACCGAGGACTGCAAATGTTTGAGGGTTATCAGGGTCTTGAAAAGAGTGAGACAGCTGCAGATGATCTGAAGGTAAGTCTGCGAGAAGTTCAGGTTTGTTACTAATCCATTTCCTAAGCTCGTAACCACCACAAGTCATAATATTCTCAAGTTCAGATTTAAGGATACGAGCATTTTCAAGGGAATCCGAACCAGTAAGACAGTTGTACGGGCTAATACGCTGATTTGTAGCGTCAGCAATTCACGCTACAACGTTTTTATTTTATACGCTTTTAATAGTTTATAATTCAGTACGCAAAGAGCAGCCGCGCGTGCTCACGGGTCTCAATATCATTAGCCGCGCGTGCTCACGGGTCTCAACCCGGGAGCACGCGCGGTGATTGAGATATCATTAGCAACTTATCATTTTAGCAAATATCATTAAACTATCAAACTTGTAACAACGTAGTGGCTAATAAATTATCAAGTATATAAACTTTTATCTATTTTATTTAATATACATTAATTATCAACTATCAACTATCAACTATCAACTATCAACTATCAACTATCAACTATCAACTATCAACTATCAACTATCAACTATCAACTATCAACTATCAACTATCAACTATCAATTATCAATTATCAACAAAGGGTGTATAGGGCACGTATCAGCCCGTACATTAATCTTTTTTGGTCCTTCGAACCTTAGAACTTTGTGCGTGTGAGTCTAAGCAAGATCATACGTGCGAAAAAACCAGCGCTATAAACATTGACTATAAGTGGAACAGTTCAGCAGCGACAGTTTAAGTGATATCAACTACCTATCATTGGGCGTTCAGCAGCAGCAGCAGCAGCAGAACAGCAGTAAGGACAGCAACCATCGAGTAACAAATTATCAAGTAAGATCTTTCCATTTTATATCTTTCAACCTAAAAATATAAAATGTCGACCATGGAGGATATATTGGCCACCCAACAGCAAATTTTGGATGCCATGGTGCAAATGCACACTAATTTTAAAAAAGATCGTGCCGAGAGAAAGACCTCGGACTATATTAAGAAACGAGTAGAGACGATTGATAAGTACTGGCAGGAATTTCAGGAAAACCACTCAAAGCTCGGTAAAATCGAGTTTGCGAAGTCTCATTCTTACTTCACTAGTGAGCAATATTCATTAGTGAAGGAGAAATATGAAAATATTAGAGCAGTTTTTAAGAATTATCAGGTTGAAGAGGATAGACCGTCCACGCCTGTTCTCAAGCCAGCGACGTTAATGAGCAATCCAGGACCATCTCGACAACCGTCCCCTCAAATATCAATGTCGCAGTCCCAAGGGACGAACAGCAAAACTGACGAGATGTTGCGTAAGCAAAGTAGCAATTTTAAAGCACTTGAGCATACTCTATCAAATATTAATTTAGAAGCAATATCAGAAAAATGGGAATTCGATCATATCCTGCGTACAATACAATCACGTTGGTCTAATATCGACGCACTACATTGGGAATTAGACAGTGAATTGGGCGGTAGAAATTTAACATATGAAGCTGCCTTCTTAAATTATGAATCAAAATATAACGACATCATTAAATCTATCAATAGAAAGTTATGGTCAGTTTCGCATAAGGATCATTTAACACCTCATGTAGAAATACCGACATTTAGTGGGAGTTATCATCAGTGGGCTTCTGACAATTATCATACAAATAAAACGACACATCATGCAAATAATTATTTGTCCAACAAATTTCATAAAAATTTCCACAAACAGGCATTTCCGGCGAACAATAGGTCTATTTCGCAACATCCTCATATCAAAAACAATAATTACACAAAATTTTACAAATGCGTACTTTGCAAAAGTAATGAACATTGCCTTTATTATTGTAAAGAATTTTTAAATATGACACCTTACCTAAAACGCCGAACTTTATCAAAATATAGTGTATGCGAAAACTGTCTTTATTCGCATAACGGTAAGCAATGTATTTCAGAAAAACGATGCTTGGAATGCAATGCGGCGCATAATACAATTTTGCATGAGGCATTTACGCAATCGGGTCAAACAAATAACTTTATTGCTGCCAAAACAACATCCGGCGGAAATGGTTCGAAACCTGACTCTTCGCATAAAATGCAAGGCAACTCGCATGTTTCGGTGCAACGTGACATGCCAGAAATTCTTCTAGCTACAGCGATTATTAAAGTACAAAAATATGACGGAACCTTTGTCAACATGCGGGCCCTCATAGACCAAGGGTCACAAACTTCGCTTATTACAGAACGGGCTGCTCAAATATTAGGGCAACCCAGGTTAAAGTGCCACGGGGTGATATCAGGAGTGGGCACTAAGGCGAGTAACTGCAAAGGTCTCATATCTATTAAATGTGGATCGAAAACCAGCGATTTTGAATTTGAGACGGAAGTTTATATCATGAAAAATTTAATCAAGAATCTGCCGAATTATACATTTTCAAAGCCGTCTTGGACTCATCTAGATAATATCAACTTAGCAGATACTGAATTTTATATTAGCAGACCAGTCGATATACTTTTTGGAGCCGATATTTATTCCTTAATTTTATTAGAAGGAATCTGTAGGCCGTATGACAACACACCCTTGGCCCAGAACACACGTTTGCCTGGATTTTAACAGGAAATGTCAAAACCCTACAATGTAACGTTATCATCAACAATTTAGAAGAAATTCACAAATTTTGGGAGATTGAAGATATCAATGTAGAATCGACCTTATCAGCAGGAAATCAGCATTGTATGGAGTACTATAGAGCAACCACGACTAGACGCGAGGATGGAAGTTATCAAGTTCGATTACCAATGATTCCCGATTTCCAAGATCAATTAGGAGAATCTAAATAATCTTAATCGATTTTTTCTAACCTTGCCCGGAAATAGTGACGTGGCATATAGTGATATGCATTACTACACTAATAATAGACATTTCTCAAACTGCTTTGCTCTAAAACAGGTAGATGAGATAACAATTTTAAAAGCTCTACGGAGTATTAAATCTAAAGCGACAGGAGCTGATGGTATTTCTTTAGATATGATTTTAAGTAGTCTGCCATATATTTCAGATACCATTGTGAATATAGTAAATACATCTATACGGATTTGTACCTTTCCTGAGCTATGGCAGAAAGCAATTGTAAAACCCATTCCCAAAGTTGATAATCCACAAAATTTGAGTGATTTCCGGCCCATTAGTATTCTACCCACCCTATCAAAAGTTTTAGAAAAAGTTGTGTGTTCTCAACTTACACGCTATTTAGAAAATTATGACATTCTTCCATGTGTTCAGTCAGGATTTAGAAAGGGTAGAAGTACTACTACAGCTCTAGCTAGCGTAGTTGATGATATATTGAGAGCACAAGATACCGGAGAAGGCACCATATTGGTACTTCTCGATTTTTCACGCGCATTTGACACAATAAATTTATCATTGTTATTAGCCAAGCTCCATTATTACGGATTCAGTGCAGACACTATTAGATGGTTTGAAAGTTATCTCAATAATAGATCGCAGGTCGTAGAAGTAACTCGGGAGGATGGGTCTAAATGTGTTTCTAGTAGTAGAGCTACCACAAGAGGGGTGCCGCAAGGCTCAATCCTTGGGCCTGTACTCTTTTCTCTCTATTGTGCCGATATCATCAATTCCATTAAATACTGTAATTATCATATTTACGCCGATGACATACAATTATACATATCTTTTAAACCTGCAGACTTACACATAGCTTTAAATAAGCTCAATGAAGACCTAACAAGAATTACTGCATGGTCCAATTCAAATTGTATAATGTTAAATCCGAAGAAAACCAAATTCATGATTTTGGGTACGCCAACTCAAATACGGAAAATTGCAACCTTATCACCAACTATCAAATTAAATAACATTGAGGTCGAACGTGTCACAGAAACACGCAATCTGGGAGTTGTAATGGATGAGAATCTACGATTTGATAAACACATTATGCTCTCTGTTAGTAATTGTTTTTATCGTTTAAAACTATTATATCAAATACGAAAATATATAACACCTAAAGTAAGAGTAGATTTATGCGAGGCTCTTGTACTATCGAAATTAAATTATGCTGATATTGTAACAGGCCCCAGGTTGCTTGTGCGTACTAAGAACCTTATCCAAAAAGTACAAAATGCCTGTGCTCGATACTGCTTTAACATTCCACCACGCTCACATGTTACGTCATTTCTGAACTCTGCTAAGATGTTGAAGATGGACTATCGCAGACAATTACATTTCGCGACTTTATTGTTCGGGATAGTGAATTACAAAATGCCTCCATATCTCTATCACAAATTAAAATGGGCTTGCGAACAGAGGCTAACCCACGAAACACGAGCCTCGTCATACTCGTTGATCATGCCATCATATAAGACCGCCGCCTTTCGAGGTAGTTTTATTTACTCGGCGACAAAATGCTGGAACAACCTGCCGCCGCCTCTTCGAAACCTAAAAACAATAAATGTTTTTAGAAACAAATTTAAATTGCATTTAATGAATTTACAAACTCAGTGTTAATTTTATACATTCTGTGTGCCGTTCGTTAGTTATGTGTAAATTCTTACCCTATTGATATGGCCTCTTGGCAAGGTGGCGCTGTTTATGACTATCAGTAATTTCAGAATATTTGTCGCACATTTTGATGGTTGCTCGATGTACCTTTTCATTATTTTATTGAAATCCACTTCTAAAATACACCTATAATTTATGATATGATATTTACTAATTTAATTTTCACAGACGGAAGCCAGTAACCCCATTGAATAACAATTTCTGTACACACAATAATGTCGCTCATGAAACTATTTTATAATGATAATAAGAAATTATATTTTTTTAAACTTACCCACTGTAGCTTTTATGTCTTAGGTATATTTATTTTAGTTTCCAATAATATTCTTTGTAAAGCCATTTGCTCTTAGCTATTATACACTGCAATTCTGGTTAAATAATTAACAATTTAGTAATTGTAAGTTATTTTTTGTATTTCCCAATAAGTCGTGCGATGTTTGTTAACGTTCGACGCCCGAATTATGACTAAGGCGTTTTATTTTTTATTAATTTTCTCACTACCTACGACGTGACGTGCTTAGTGACTGGCAGCCACAGAATACCAGCGTTGAAACTCATTGTACAATGATTTTTCAACATAAGCTGAGTGGCCTACCAATTTAGGCATCACTTTCTTGGTTTTTTTTTATATATATATTGTTTTTTTTTTTTGTATATGTAAAATGTGTATGTCTAAATAAAGTTTTTTTTTTATTTGATTTTTTTTTTTTAAATACAAAGCGATAGCTCAGTTTAAATCGTTAGAGCATAAATTAAACAAACATACAAATATAGAAATACAGTATAAATTGTTTATAAATGAATTTCGAGCATTAGGTCATATGATTCCTGTCGTCGGTAACTCGAGAATTGAATACTTTAATACACACCATTGTGTTCAATCTGATGACACAATAAATTCTAAATTTAGAGTCGTATTTAATGCATCAAACAAAACGTCATCAGGCAAAAGTTTAAATGACGTAATGGAATGTGGTCCAAATTTACAACAAGATTTACAGTCTCTTATATTATCAAATGGCGACAATTTCAGTTTGGTTTTACCGCGGACATTGAGAAAATGTTTAGGCAGATTTGGGTTCATCCTGATGACCAAAACCTTTTAAAAATAATTTGGCGCGACTCCACCTTGGAACCTATCAAAGAATATCAAATGACTAGGGTTACATATGGTTTAAAATGCTCTCCCTTCTTAGCCATGATGACCCTCAAGCAATTAGCAAATGATGAGCAAACAAATTATAAAAACAGTAAAGCAATAGATGTAATAAATACATCGTTTTATATGGATGATCTTGTTTACGGATGCCATACTTTAGATTCAGCCAAAAAATTGCAAGGTGATCTTATAAAATTATTGAAGGCGGGAGGCTTTCACCTACGAAAATGGAAGTCTAATACGAGCGAATTATTGAAAGATGTGGACACTGAGCAAAACAGTCAAGATGAATTTTCCTTCAAATCAACCGAAGAAACTAAAACCTTAGGATTAGTCTGGAAACCTCAGGAAGATATGTTTACGTTCGAGTCAAAATGGGAGCAAAGGGAGATGACAAGCAATGTCACAAAAAGAAGTCTATTATCGGATATATCAAAATTATTTGACCCCCTAGGATGGCTAGCACCTGTATCAACAAAATTAAAAATAATTTTTCAGCAAGTATGGGCAGCAGATATTAAGTGGGATGATCGAGTACCGGATCACATATACTCCGAATGGATAAAAGTTCGGGGAGATATGAGTAATATTAAGAATTTAGAAATACCGAGGTGGATGCATACTCACGAGGGCGATAGTATCGAATTACATGGGTTCTGTGATTCTTCACTGAAAGCGTATGCATGTGTTATATGCTGTCGTATTCATAAGGAGGAAAAGTCATCTGTTGTTTTATTAACTAGCAAAGCAAGACTCGTGCCAACCAGTAAGACCATTACACTACCCAGATTAGAACTGAGTGGAGCATTGCTTTTATCAAGGCTTATGAGTAAGGTGATGAAATGTCTTCAAGGTCTTAATATCAAAATATATGGCTGGGTTGATTTGATGGTGGTACTAGGATGGATTAATGTAGACCCTGCGAGATGGAAAACGTTTGTCGCCAACAGAGTCAAGGAAATCACGCATATAATACCGCCAGACTGTTGGCGATATGTCAAATCAGAGGAAAACCCGGCTGACTGTGCGAGCCGTGGCTTAACAGTATCTCAGTTAAAAGTACACAATTTGTGGTGGCAGGGGCCGACATGGCTGTCACAATTTAATAATGATAACACAAAAATGGTATTTTCCACAGATCAGGAATTAAAAATATCAAAACAAGTTTATTTAGTTACGCAACAGCAAAATTGCACTATCATCGAAACAATTCTATCAAATTATAGTTCATTTAGAAAGGCTGTTCGGGTCGTAGCATGGATTCGAAGATTTATCAATAAAAATAAAGATATATATATAGCAGTTGTTTATCAGTAAATGAACTAAAGCAATCCACTATGTTTATTATCAAGAAGAGTCAGCAAAATATATACTTTAAGGAAGTGGCCGACTTAGCGACCGGAAACAAAATAAATAGCAAAAGTAAAATCTGTGAATTGCATCCTTATCTTGATAAAGATGGGTTGTTAAGAGTAGGTGGCAGATTACGTCACGCTAACCTTGATCCCGATATGAAAAATCCTATCATTATTCCTAGCAATAGTCGCTTAGCCGAACTACTTATAGATCAATCACATAATGCGACATTCCACGGCGGCGCGAGATTGACGTCAGCACATTTACGCCAAAAGTATTGGATCGTGGTAACCGGGCGGTTAAAAAGAGGTTACGTTATTGTATTCAGTGTAGACGACAAGAACCGAGCAAGCATTGTCAGATTATGGGCGATCTTCCATCAGCAAGAGCAAATCCTTCAAGGCCATTTTATCATGTGGCAGTGGACTACACCGGTCAAGTGTTTATAAAAGCAAATGTCGGCCGTGGCATTAAAACCACCAAAGGTTACATAGCAGTGTTTACCTGCATGGCAACGAAGGCGGTTCATCTGGAGTTAGTGTCCAATCTGACGAGCTCAGCATTTTTAGCAGCATTACGGCGAATGTCAGCCCGCCGAGGTACACCTAGGCATATTTATAGTGACAATGGCACAAATTTTGTCGGCGCAAACAAGGTATTACAGCAAGAATATGAAGAGCTCCTTAAGGTATTCAACGAGGACTTAAAATCCGAGGTAGCCGAGATGAATATAAAATGGCATTTTAATGCCCCATCCTGGCCATCGGCTAACGGACTTTGTGAAGCAGCCGTTAAAAGCCTAAAATATCATTTGAAGAGAGTGGTTGGCGACCAAAAACTCACATATGAGGAGTTTAGCACACTCTTAGCGCAGCTCGAAGCCTGTTTAAACTCAAGACCTTTGTGTCCATTGACAGAAGACGTGGAGGACTTAAATTATTTGACGCCTTCGCATTTCTTGTCAAGCGGCCCTGTACTATCAATATACGAGACTGAAAATGACCTTAGAACCAGATGGCACTTAACTCAAAAAATATTTCAGGATATTTGGAAAAGATGGCAACAAGAATATCTAACCAGTCTCTTAGCACGTAGCCGATGGCGATAACCTCAACAAAATATCAAAGTAGGGGACATCGTAATTATCAATGACGGCCACCTTCCGCCAGGGAAGTGGGCCTTAGGTCGCGTAGTGGAACTACACCCTGGAAACGATGGATACGTTCGAGTTGTAACACTCAAAACTAAGGGCGGATATATGAAGAGACCTATCATTAAATTATCAATTCTACCTATCAAACAAGAAGAAAATCAAAGCAAACCCAAAAATTCGCCATCTCAAAATCAAGAAGAGAAACCTAAAAGATCAATAAAAGCAAAGAAAAAATATAATTTTTCAGTCGTGGCTACTTGTGTGATGTTATTTTTCATGACCTTAATAACAAAAACACAAGGTATAATACAGTATAACACGACATCGCTATCAAATAACCGCGGCTTATACTTCGATAGAATGGCTACTATACATTTAATTCAGAATGAGTGGCGCCTGATTGTGTATTACGACACCAGCCCATACTGGGAAGGTATAAAGGCGTCTAGCAAATACATAAAATATCTGCAAGCGATATGCGAGAAGACAGGTGTTCATTCATTATGCGACGGTGTCCTGTATCAATTAAATCATCGCTACTCCGACTTAGAGAAATACAATAGCTTGTGGCTAGATCAGCAAAATACCGCGCACGCGCGCCGACTTCGTCGCGGGCTTATCAATGGTGTCGGTAACATTGCCCATTCATTGTTTGGAATATTAGACAATGATTTCGCGGAGAAATATGAACAAGATATTATGAAAATAAGGGAAAATCAAAACCATATAGCACGGTTATGGAAAAATCAAACCTCGGTCGTTGAAGCTGAATTTAATTTAATCAAGAGGGCGGAAGTTATAATGGAGAAGAATCACAAAATAGTAAATAAAAAACTTATGGAATTAGCGGGTTCCATTAATATTGTTAAATCAGAGCTTCAAAACAGCTCCTATATCAACGAGTTCACTCTCTCAGCAATGATCACTAACAACATGTTGTATGATTTAAAACATATTCAGGATGAACTTCTAAACACGCTCACTGACGTATTTCATGGTAAATATGACGTACACCTCTTCCAACCTGAGCAATTACAAAAGAGCTAAGCGTCATATCAGCAAAACTCCCTAAAGACCTATCATTACCGACTGACCACGTGATTTTATCAAAATTATACAAAATTTTAAGAATTAAAGCCCGATTATCAAAAAAATTTCTTATATTTGAAGTTCGAATCCCATTAATAGCAAGAGACTCGTACGAAATGTTTCAAGTTACTTCCATTTCCAGACAAGCGGGAAACAACATGATCAGCATTGTACCTATCAGCAAATTCATAGCATTGAATATAAACAAGGATTTATATTTGTCCGTAGTAGAAAATGACTTACAAACGTGTTTTGAGCAAGACTTTGAAATTCTCTTATGCCATTTTAAGAAACCTATCTATCATATGAAAAACGATCAAACTTTATGCGAGAAAGGAAGTGCAAATATATGCAAAACTATCACAGAGCCTTGTAAAAATATTATTTTACAAACAAACGCAATGAACACATACTTTTATTTCTATTGCAATACAAGTCACCTAAGGCTACTGTGCGAAGATCATATTACCGCCATTCAGCTGACATACGGGGTTATTAACCGTCGGTCGAGGCTGTATTATTAAAACAGCTGATTTTATTTATTATTCAAATAGCCAATATATGAGCAAACTCGGGTTAAAGACGGACTTAGCCGTACCAGAAATCGCGCCTATCAACCATATAATAAACATCTCGTTTCCCGAGTCCCCTGCCAGTACTAGTTCAGAAAGAGTAGATCCGAAGCAACTACTCGCCATACAAGACCAACTGGACAACATGAAAAGGGACCAACCGTTGATTGAGGGAATATCCTATCATGATATTCACCATTACTCCCTCATTTATCTGGTCGTGGCGGTGGCAGCAGTAGTCGGCGCAGTCGGCGGTTGGAGGCGCGTGAGACGCGCTCGCCGCCGGAAGTCGGCCGGCGGGAGCGATCCAGCAGTGATAAGTGATAGGGATGTGCACGGTGTAAGCGAAATGCCAAGTCAGCATTTAAAGTGTCAAAGTGATGAAGTGATAAATGAAAGCATGCTAACAAGTGCGCGTAAAATCCGTCGTAACAGAGGCACCTCACCTGTGCTTCAGTCCGTTTTCACAATTGATACCGGAGTGTAATAACGGTTATGCAATGTATATGTTTTATATGTTATTTTTTATTGTTTTTTTTGTATCATCTTGTTAGTAGTATTAGTTCACCACATTATCTTTCGGCCCGGGAGCATGTACGGGCTAATACGCTGATTTGTAGCGTCAGCAATTCACGCTACAACGTTTTTATTTTATACGCTTTTAATAGTTTATAATTCAGTACGCAAAGAGCAGCCGCGCGTGCTCAGGGGTCTCAATATCATTAGCCGCGCGTGCTCACGGGTCTCAACCCGGGAGCACGCGCGGTGATTGAGATATCATTAGCAACTTATCATTTTAGCAAATATCATTAAACTATCAAACTTGTAACAACGTAGTGGCTAATAAATTATCAAGTATATAAACTTTTATCTATTTTATTTAATATACATTAATTATCAACTATCAACTATCAACTATCAACTATCAACTATCAATTATCAATTATCAACAAAGGGTGTATAGGGCACGTTTCAGCCCGTACAACAGTCATCAACGTATACATCATTCTCTAGGACTGCAGCAGCTTTGGGGTAAGTATCACGTTCCTGCTCAGCTAACTCTAATAATGTACGCATTGCAACGTAAGGACTAGAACGCAAACCATAAGTTGTAGTATTTAGGGAATAGGTGAGTAAGGGATCAGAAGGGGATTCACGCCATAAAATAAGTTGGTATTTACGGTCATCCTGATGTACCCACGACATACGGAACATCATGCGTATGTCTGCCACAAACACAACGACATGCTTACGAAAGTTAAGGAGGATTAGGCTAATGTCCTTTTGTAATTTAGGACCACTATGTAGGCATTCATTAAGTGAGATACCGTTAGACGAGGGACAACTACCATCAAAGACAACACGTATTTTAGATGTGTCTCCGGTCTTAAAGACACCATGGTGGGGAATAAAGTAATGTTCACTGGGTAAGGGGAAGGGATAAGCACTCATATGATTTAACTCAATATACTCACGCATAAAAGAAATATATTTATCACGTAATTTAGGGTCCGCGTTTAAACGCTTCTCGAGGCCAAGGAAACGACGGATAGCTGTAGGTTTAGATTCTCCAAGAGTAGGTCGATCGTTCAGGAAGGGGAGTCTCACAATGAACCGACCGTCAGTGTGGCGTGAGGTTGTACTTTTAAAAAATATCTCACACACGTTATCTAAGGGGTTAGCAATCATAGGTTGAGGGGTCTCTTCGACCTTCCAGAATCTCTCGATGAGACGGGATAAGGATATTCCAGTCATGGGGGGCTCTAATTCACCATAATCGGCAGCGACTGGACCGCAAACAATATAACCAAAAATTGTAGATAAAGCAGTAAGGCCGTTAAAGTTAAATATTTTATCTTGTAATAAAAGCGCGCCGAATACGTCAGCACCCAATAGTATATCTATCGGGCCAGGCTTATTATAGGTAGGGTCAGCAAGGGAAAAATCACTATTAGGAAAAAACACAGACTCAGGGAACTCAAACTCAGGATGCGTACCGGCAATCACATCTATAACTATAGCAGAGGTTGACACCTCAGGGAAGGAATTATACAAAGGTTTAAAACACAGGGAAATAGAACCACGGGAAACCACTAAAGGAATATTACCTATGCCACGTACAGGGGCACAGGAGGGGGAGATGGTCAAATTGAGGTAATTAACAACGAGATCGGTTGTAATGAGGCAACCCTGGGCACCGGTATCACATAAGGCACGCGCTTCAATATAATAACCACTAGCAGTTTTAACGTGTAATTTAACAGTAGGCAATAATATAAGGGAATTGGGTGAGATATTCAGGCAAGGGGAAGGGGGAGTGATACAAGTATCTAGCTATGTGGGTCTATCTTCTCTATTATAGGAATTATCACGATATCTTATATTATTTTCAACCTGTCTAGGTTGGGGCGGAGCATTTTCTCTGGGGGGAGAAGCTCTCTGGGAATGTCGTTGGGGGGAGCGCTGGAGTTGCGAAGGGGAATATTTCTTATGCTGGCCCCCGCCCATATGGGGACCGCGAGTAGAAGCAGGACAGGTACGCAGATAATTGCGTTTATTAAATTTGGAATTATAATTATAATTGCGATTGGATGAGGTGGAATACATTGGGTTACGGGAATCATTAAAACATAGCATAGTGTGATGGGAGGAGCGACCGCAGGTTGAACATTTGTAGTCCCGCTTGCACATAAGAATTGAATGTTTGTCCAAACACCTATAACATAACCGGGAATGTTTTACAAATCCCGATCTTTCTCTAGGATTCATAGCTCTAAATTCGGGACATTCACGGAGGTAATGGGAAGAGGAAGCACACAGGTAACATTTTTTACTATTATTTATTACAGGTAACATTTTTTGTCTATTATCTAATATAGGGGAGGGAGGAGCCGCAAAGTAAGTATGTTTAGGTACAGTACTTTTAAATTTCGTCAGGTTAGAATCTACAAGGGAGGTGTTGCCAACGTTGTCATGGTGACGACATTCGTCTTCCAAAAAAAGTAGTAAGATTTTTAAAGGTAGGTAAATCATCAGCGTCACCGCCATAACAAGGCTCAAAACGGGATTTCAAATCAGAGGGAAGCTTAGTCAAACATATATGTACTAACATATAAGACCATGAGGAGACGGGTAACTCTAAACGTTCTAAACAGCGATAGGCAGTTAACAAGGGGTTCAAGAAGGCCGCGCGCAAACCTGTAAATTTATTCGAAATCTCCGGCAGGGTAAGTATCTGGGTTATGTAGGTATCAGCAAGTACCCGTGTATTGTGATACCGCTGTTTCAACAACTCACGAGCAACTTCATAGTTGCCCTCTTCAATTTTTAAATGTAGCAACAACCGCTTAGGTTCATCTGCCAAGGATCCAACCAAGTACTGTAATTTCATTGTGGGGGTTAAATGGTGTTGGGAATCTACTACACTGTCAAACTGATCAATAAAACTTATCCAGGAGTCAGGACGTCCATCAAACTTAGGGATAGGTAAATCAGGTAATCTATTATAAGGAGTTCGCTCAGTAATATTTTTACTACTCATTCTTACGGGTGTACTGGCCATGACAGGATCAACTACGGGAGCAGGTGGGCACAACTCTAACTGACGCACCCGGAGGTCGTCTATTTTCTTATTTACTAAACGCACTTCTTTTTTTACATAACTAATTTCTTGGTAATCGATAGCCGGGTCTAACCCACCCAGGAGCACTGAGGAGGCGTTTACAAATGAAGTACAATGAGAATCTAAATCCTTGAACCTAACTAATAATCTAGGTATTTCAGAAGTACCAAGAAGTTCCGAGGTATCGGTAATCCAATCGGAAACAAAGCGTATCACACCTATATTTTTTCTATATTCTGCGCTTTCCGTAAATAAGGAACATTTTACTGTTTCATCATGAGTAGCCATTTTAAATTATCAAGTAAACAAATAACTGAACTAAAATATTAAAAATTAATAAACACGTAATAAACAATGACCCACTTACAACGGGCGAGATCAGAAATCAAGTAAACAAATAACTCAACTAAAATATTAAAAAATAATAAACACGTAATAAACAATCAATCCACAACAACGGGCGAGATAAGAAACCAGTTACGGTCGAGGTCAGGGACGCGTCGAGTCGGCGATCTACTATATCGCAATATAATAAAATAATATGATATATAATATGACTACAATTAAGGCTTAAACTTCATTTAAATAAAAATAAAAAAAGGGTAACAATAAAAGTGTAGGGGTAATATTTTAAAGTAAGTAAGTTTTTCAAGGAAATTATATTAAAATATTTTAACTAACTTCAATTATAATTTAAAACGGGATAGGTAATAACGTATAGGCGTAATATTATAAAATATATGTAACCATATTATGTGTATTTATTATATTTTATATTTAATATATAAAATTATATTCAATATTTATTTATATATTTTACACATTATACATTCACCCTACACAATTATATATTTAATATTATATGTATCAAAATTTCATATAACATTATTTTTTAAACAACTCGATGCGAACACGTTTTAAAAGGTTAGGAAATCAAATTATATTGTAATTATGCGTTAGGTACCAAATTAAGAGCCAAAATACCAAAACGGGAGAATAACACTGTAATCAAAGGGACTCAGGGGCATGAAACTACGCTATAATCAGGGGGACTCAGAGGGATTAAACCACGCTCTGCTACCAGAAAATGTATATAGTATATAGTGAAACCACGCCCTGCTACCAGAAAATGTATATTGAATAATGTAGGTAGGGTTCAGCAATTGTGGAAGCGTGCTGAGGGGGAGGTTATTTATTAATTATGTACCTTATAGTCGGTCTTAGGATAATAGAAATTGTACAGTACCTTATCTTCATAATTCACAACACAAACACTGATTGTTCACGGCCGCCATGGAATGTTTCACATTAGTTTTCTTCACTTAGGGTTACTTGCACTATTATCTTTTGTAGGTTTGTCTTTGTCAGGTTCAATATCAAGAGGGGATACACAAAAGGGAAATCAAATAAGGCTGAGGGAAAATCACACCGCTAATTAATATATCGATTCAGGAAGGACGTGCGCTCGCGTCGGCCGTCTCACGTGCCCCTTTTACTACTTCTCGACAACTACTACTGACCGCTCGCGCGGGGTGTTCGCACAAGACTCTAAACTAGTCGGGGTTGCCATATATGAACAAACATATATATATATGTATATATATATATATATATATATATATATATATATATATATATATATATATATGTATATATATATATATGTATATATATATATATATATATATATATATATATATATATATATATATATATATATATATATATATATATATATATATATATATATATATATATATATATATATATATATATATATATATATATATATATATATATATATATATATATATATATATATATATATATATA
>JAZFAU010000679.1:0-22500 GCA_037178615.1 Dione vanillae | reverse complement strand
CGTTGACTATGTCGAACGACACAGCCAACACTCCATCACCCTCGGCCATCGCCTCTTTCACCCCGTCCCTGAGTCGGGACAGGGCGTCCACCGTCGAACGCTCAGCTCGAAAACCGAACTGAGCGTCCGCTAGGTCCGGGCCAATTGTGCGAGGTGGCAGTTGACGCGGGCGGCGAGGATCCTCTCGAACATTTTCCCGACCTCATCGAGCAGAACGATGGGTCGGTATGCCGAGGGGGAGTCCGCCGGCCGCCCCTCCTTCCGAAGAAGGCACAATTGGCCCTCCTTCTATGGCTTCGGGAACCTCTCGCACGTCAGACACGCGCTGAAGAGGTCCCGAAGCCTCCCTCCCATCTGTGAGGCGGCGATGGCCACAACCCGTGCGGGGACGCCGTCCGGACCTGGGGCCGTCTTCTTGGCCCGGAGGCAGAGCGCTGCCACCTCCACCTCGTCCTCCGTCACCGGGGGGACCTCCTCGGCCGATGGAGCTGCCACCAGAGGGGCGCTCATTACTGGTGGGGTGAAGTTGTCCCTGCGCGGAAACAGGGACTGGAACACCCCATCCAGGAGCGCCGGCTCGAGGGTCTCAGCAACTGGGGGGCCGCACGGACGCAACTTGTTGCGTGCCGCCTTGTACGGCCTCCCAAACGGGTCAGCGTTGAGACCCTCCAACATTTCCCCCCTCGCGCTACCCTGAGCCTCGGCCATTCGCGTCGTCAGGGTAGCCTTCGCCTCTATGTAGGCAGCATAGAGGCGGCCCTCGTTTTCGAGGTCGCGACGACTCCGCCGCCGGCTCCTTGTGTAGGCCCTCCTGGTGGCCACACAGTCGGCCCGGAGATCCGCCAACTCCTCCGACCACCAGTACACGGCGCGTTTAGGAGGAGGCCGGTGAGACCGAGGCATGCTTGAGTTGCACACCTCGGTCAAGGAGTCCCTTAGACGGACTGCCGTGGCGTCCACGTCCCGGCCGTCGACAGGAGGCGACAAACCCACCACCAACCCATGGACCCACCAGCATCATGCTATATGGTCCGAAACACGGGAAGTGCTCGCTTAATTCAGCTAGGCCACCTCTTGACTCCCTACAAATTTTTCTGTTCCAGTCCCTGATCTGGCCCTCTCCCCATTCACGGGGCGGCCTCTACCCAGCTGGTTAGCGAGACGAACTTGGATGTCGCTTCGTCGCCTGCTCCTCATGTATTGGTTTAACATTTGGCTATTTGTGCTCGAGTTTGCTCCTCCTTTCGTGCCATGCATGGGCGTACGCACGGAAATGCATGAAATTGGTCCTGCTAGAGACAAGATCGCTGTAATGTACCGGACCCGGTTCCTCGCGTGTGATCCCATCCATCATCTTTGCCCGTAGATCCCTATAAAGGGGGCACTCAAACAGAACATGCTCCAATCTTTCATCATCCTCACCGCAGTAGCACACACTCGTCTCACACAACTTCATATCATACAAACGTCCGCGAAAGCACCCATGCCCTGTCAGCATCTGCGAGACTTCGTAGTCAGGCTCGACCCACTCCGCGTTGAGACGAGCCAACACGTCCGGGAAGTATCGGTAGAGCTCCCTACCCTTATCCTCGCCATCCCATCTCTGTTGCCATTCGGCAACAGTCTCCTGCGAAATTTTCTTTTTCTCCGTCCTGAGCTCATCCTGGGCAAGATGGCGTATATCATCAATCCTACCAGCACGCTTCACCTCCAGGTCCGCCGGTAGCACCCCTGCCAGGACTGGAAGCGCCGCAGTGCTCACCGAGCGGTAAGCCTTGGTTAGCAGGGTCAAAGCCTGCCGTTGAGTCCTGAGTAGGACGCTCCTAACGACGTACATGGATACACGATGCCACCAACACCCAGCAGCGTAGGTGATCGTTGCCACGTACGTTCCCCGGTACAGGACCTTAAGGGCCCTGTGCCTGATTCCCCAGGTGGAAGTCGAGACCCTGGACATTTTCCCGAACGCTGCTGCGGCACGTTCCCCGATGGACTTTGCGTGTTCACAAAAGCTCTGACTTGTGTCGATTACCACCCCGAGTACACGAGCCGACGTCACGCTCCCGACCGGCTCCCCATCAAGCCGAATGGTCGGAGGCCTACCAGGTAATTTCCCCTTCAGAGTCATTGTCAACGACTTAGAGGGGGAGAAGCCCAAGCGGTTCCTCCGTCCCCACGCAGAGGCAAGTGCAAGGGCACTTGAGGACAGTGCCTCAATGCCAGTTCTGGTGTTCGACTCGACCAGGAAGGTAACGTCATCGGCGTACGCGACAAGATGCACACCATTCGGGTATGGCAGTCGAAACAAGTCGTCCATAAGGATGTTCCACAGAGTAGGGCCTAGGACAGAGCCCTGCGGACAGCCCATTGTCGCCGTCTTCCAAATCACTCTATCTCCGATGAAAAAGCCTATGCGCCTATTGGAAAAGTAGCTTATTAGTAGGCGGTGTATATTAGGTGGGCATCCCCTGGCTTTAGCCTTAACTAGGATCATTGGCCACCATGCGTTATCGAATGCCCCAGAGATATCCAAAAAGATGGCCTGAACATACTTATACTGGCTACTGGATACTACCTCCTGAAGGGAGCGTAGAGCCGTTAGTGTAGACCGCCCTCTAGTAAATCCGTGCTGGCAGGAGGAAAGGTCACGCGTAAGAGAGGGGGCGCATGCGAGGATCACCCGCTCCAGAATTTTGTCCAGGACGGAGAGTAGCGTGATGGGGCGATATGCTTTGGGATCGGTCAGCGGCTTGCCGTTGCCTTTCGGCAGGACAATCAGCCTCCCATCCTTCCACACCTCGGGGAAAACTCCTTCCTCCACGCAAAGGCCAAAAACACGCGTTAGCTCGGAGCCAGCTGAGAGCCACACATGTTTGATCATGCGGGCGGTGATCCCATCGATACCCGGTGCTGTGTTAGGGAGATCCTTGACTATGCCCGCCAGAACCTTGTACGATAAGGGGGGCGCATCCTCACCAGCCGAAGAACAGATTGCCAAAAGGCGGACCTGACGGTGGTAGGCCGTGTCCGTAGACGCATCGTCGTTTGGGCAAAGTGAGCGCACCATCTTGTGCATGGCAGAGTCTGTGTCTCCGGCATGTCCCTCCGCAAGCTTAATGCCATAAATGACATTAGGAGGTGGTCGCATTCTCCCGCTGGCAGCCCTGTAGGCCAGTCCCCAAGGGTCCTGATTGCCCGACTCAGCAAGCTCACGAAGAAAGTTCAGCTGCGCCTCCATCATCGCACACCTATACTTACTACGGTGAGAATGAAACCTAGCTTTCGATACTTCTTCCAAGGCCCTTACCCCTTTCTTCCTATTGGACTGCCAGACTTTCCTAAGCCTATTATTTTTCTTGCGCATAGAATCAAACGTGGGAGTCCACCATTCATATCCTCTGGCGCGCCCATTTTCGCTACGTACACCCAGGCATTCAGTCGCCGTCCGTGTTACGATACTTGTAAACTCCTTACATACCTGACTTGCTGATTTCTTCCAGTCTATGCGGCCTACTCTGTAATGGATCATCGCTTGGAACCGGTCCCAATCCACCCCACGCTCTCGAAATCTGCAGGGCCCTCTCGTTGTCGTCTGGGTTACATCTCTATTGGTTGCGACACGCGAACATTGCAGGTCAAAGGTTATTAGTTGGTGGTCGCTAGAACTAGCGTTCGGGAGCACACGCCAGTTTGATAGTGGAAGGCCTCCAGTTGCCAGGGTCACATCAATATATGACTCTCCGCTGGCAGCACTGAATGTTGGAGGCTCCCCCTCCCGGTTAACGACGCGCAGACCTCTGCCCAGAATGAAGGCCTCCATAGCTTCGCGCCTCTCGTTTACCACTGTGCCTCGGCCGGTGTAATGCCGAGCCAGCGAGTGACACATAGGGGAGTGTGTATTTGTGTCAGCGCTTCGAGGAAATTCTCGAAGTCCGTGAGAGGGCGGTTTGGGGAGATGTACACCCCAATGAGGGCCACGTCACCCCACGCGGCGGCCACGTATCCCGGTCCCCTCTCTAAGAGCGAGAGGGGAGGGGAGTCTGTGGAAGACCGCACTACCAGTGCTACCGAGCCGTTGTCGTCTCCCAGCCAGTTGCTGGGGACAGAATACGGCTCGGCAACAACCGCCACGTCCACCAACCATTCTGCAAAGGTTTGGACCAGTAGATTCTGGGCCGCTCTGCAGTGGTTGGTGTTCGCCTGGAGAATACGATGGGCTCCGTTCATTCGGTGTTCATCGTATTCCCCTCGGTGGCCGGCGCGGTAACAGGTGTTACGACGGCGGCGGCGGCAGCGGCAGGTCGCGCCTGCGCTTTCCCCTTCTTAGATGGCGGGCAGCACTTCCTGCCCGTCATCACGTGGTCGGCGGGACGACCACTGGCAGCGCATACTGCGCAGCGCGAAGTCGTAGCCTCGCACGTGGCCGACTTATGTCCCTCTTTGCCGCAACGGAAGCACAGTTCCGTGCGCTCGGCAGTGGAGGGACAGAGAGCCCGGGTGTGGCCAATGCCGAAGCACTTGAAGCAGCGCATCGGCTTGTCCTCAAGTGCCCGGACCCCACCCGAGCTAAGCCCAACCCGGAGGCGACCCTTGGCCAGGACCGCCTTGGCTGCTACGACTGGGCATTCCAGCAGCATAGTGCCCATGCCTCCGCGGCCGGGTCTAATGGCCCGGCCCTTGATAGCTGTAACGGCGCAGCCCCCCGCGGCCGCTATCGCAGCCACTACCTCCTCTTGAGTGACCGAGTCGTCGAGGTCAGTCACTTCAAGAGCCGCGCATTTGACAGGTCTTGCGACCTTTGCCGTGCCGGCGACAGCCTCTTTGAGCTTCGACGCAAAGAGGTCTGCCTTGGTGCCGCTGAGACCCGGAGAACTCGAAAATTCGAGCCCCCGTTTGGGTCTTCCGGCACGTAACTCTGCCCGCCCCGAGTTGCGCTGGGTCGACACTTGTACGGGCCCGCCGCAATACGGACTCGTACGTCTCACCGCGCTCCGCTGCCTCTGTGGTCAGCGTGACCACGACGGCAGCGGTCTTAGGAGGAGCGAGCTTCTTCCTCTTGTCAGCCGCAGGCTGGCTGGCCTTAGGCTTGGCTGCGGGGGGCTTAGGGGCTGACTTCTTCCCCTTCCGCTTCCTTGATGCCACCTTTGTCCAAGGGGCGTTGGAAGGGGTGGTGGAGGGCAGAAGCGGGTCTTCCCTCTCGACAACCTCAGGTGCCGTCTGGGTAGTCGGGGCAGGTGCAGAGGACTTTTTCCCCTTACCTTTGCCCTTGTCTTTGCCCTTGGTATTCTCCCCGAGCGCTGTGGTCGCTGTCGCTGAGGGACCCGGCGCAGTAGGCATCGCCTTGTCCGCCGCGAGAGGAGGGCGAAGCCGCTTCTCCGGCAGGAGCCGGTCCTCTATGGCCGCGAAACAGGTCCTGATGAAGGCTCTCTCCTCCGTGACAACCTTGCGGATGATATCCTCAAGGTTGGAGGGGAGAGGAGCCGTAGCAGGACCTTCTGCGGACGCCTCTGGTCGAGCCATCAGCTCGGCAACGCGCGCGTGCAGCCCGGACACCTCCTTCTGCAGGCGATCCACCTTCGCCTGCAACTGCCGCGTCTCCTCAGAGGTGGTACGCTGCGCCAACTCCTTGACAATGCCGAGCAAACTCGCTGCCCGGCATTTGAGGGCCTTTTGGAAGGTCCCCTTCAGGTTGGAAACGTAGTGACCCCTGTTTTTTTTTTTTTTTTTTTACGCATCCCCTTCCCGTCGGGGGACGGGAGAGGGGTATGTGGGACTCCCGGTAAAGGCGTTCCCGGTATACCCACTAAAAATACCCAGCGGCGCTCCGACCTCACCTGCGTGGAGAGGGCCTGGGAGTCCATAGCGTCCAGGCCCCCGCCGGTGACTGCCCGCCCTACGGCAGGCCCCTCAGACCCCCCCTAGTGGGGAGGGGTCGTTACAATGGCCGGAGTGCACGGCCATTGTGGCCCGACGAGTGGGGTGATCTTGGAAATGCAGGCGGTGGCGCCCCCGCGCCTGTCACCTGCGGATCACCCCCAGGGGCGGAGGGCGACGGACGTTGTGTCCGCCGTCTTCTGCCCCTTCTTCGTCTGCGGAGCGGCGCCGCGAGAGGGTCATCCTACCGCGTGCGCTCCGCCGCCTCCTTCTGTGACATTCCGTCCTCACAGAAGGAGGCTACCGCCGCCCATGCCTCCTCCCCGCTCAGCATGGCGGCGACCACGCTGGGGAGCGTGAGGTCGGCCCCGACGACTGCCACCAGGGCACGGAGAGGTTCGGACCATGATGGGCACACCTCCAAGGTGTGCTCCGCCGTGTCCACCGCGGCCCCGCAGTGGTGGCACGCTGGAGACTCCTCTCTCCCGATCCGGTGCAGGTACGATCCGAAGCAACCATGCCCGGACAGCACCTGCACAAGACGCAGGGAGAGGGAGCCGTGCCGCCGATCGAGCCAATCGCCCAGGACGGGCCCGATGGCGTCCAGCAGCCGGCGACCGAACGCCGCGGAGGTGAGGTCCTCCGCCCACTGCCGAGTGACGGCGTCCCTCAGCTCCCGGCGGATCTCCTCCCGCTCCCCCGGATCCGGACGACGGTTCAGTGCCCTCGGACCCGCCGTCCACTCGTACATTCTGGCGAGCACCCAAGCCTCCAGCTCCCAAGGATGGGTGCCCGCCAGAACGCACGCCGCCGCAAAACTCACTGTGCGGTACGCCCTAGCCACCCGCTGTGCAATGGCCCTTTGTGGCCTGCGGATGGCAGCGGCGTTCTCCCTTCGGCACAGTGAGTCCGCCCATATGGGAGCCCCGTACAGGGCCATACTCTTCAGTATGCCGGCGTGTGTGCGCAATATACTATTATGTATGGCTAAGTATATTCACGTATATGGTATACCACAATAAGATTAAGGCAACCAATCGCCACTGACGGTGACGTGTGACGTGAACCAATGGGACAGGCCCGGACTTCGCCCCACCAGCGAGCGCCCGCTTTGGGGACACGCGGTGGCACGGCCACAACATCATTACTATCACAGAGGGAAAGAGGCCTTTTTTTTTTTTTTTTTTTTTTTTTTTTTTTTTTTTTTTTTTTTTGTCGCTGGGAAAAGGGCGCGGCGAGGTTCGGACCACGATGGGCACACCTCCAAGGTGTGCTCCGCCGTGTCCACCTCGGCCCCGCAGTGGTGGCACGCTGGAGACTCCTCCCTCCCGATCCGGTGCAGGTACGATCCGAAGCAACCATGCCCGGACAGCACCTGCACAAGACGCAGGGAGAGGGAGCCGTGCCGCCGATCGAGCCAATCGCCCAGGACGGGCCCGATGGCGTCCAGCAGCCGACGACCGAACGCCGCGGAGGTGAGGTCCTCCGCCCACTGCCGGGTGACGGCGTCCCTCAGCTCCCGGCGGATTTCCTCCCGCTCCCCCGGATCCGGACGACGGTTCAGTGCCCTCTGACCCGCCGTCCACTCGTACATTCTGGCGAGCACCCAAGCCTCCAGCTCCCAAGGATGGGTGCCCGCCAGAACGCACGCCGCCGCAAAACTCACTGTGCGGTACGCCCTAGCCACCCGCTGTGCAATGGCCCTTTGTGGCCTGCGGATGGCAGCGGCGTTCTCCCGTCTGCACAGTGAGTCCGCCCATATGGGAGCCCCGTACAGGGCCATACTTTTCAGTATGCCGGCGTATAGACGCCGGCATCGATCGCCGGGACTCCCCACGTTCGGGAGGAGCCACGAGAGGGCGCCCGCTGTTTTGAGCAGGCGCGTCGACAGCTCGGCAAAGTGGGCGCCGAAGCGCCACTTGCTGTCGAGCACCAGGCCCAGATATTTCATCTGGGCCTGCACCTCAACGCGGGCACCCTCAACGAATATATGGGCGTCGGGCGGTTGGCGCTGCCGAGGCCCACGGAAAAATACGGCCTCGGTCTTGTGCAGCGCCACCTTTAGCCCTAGGCGGGAGATTCGGTCCACCACTAGCGAACCTCCCGCCGAGGCCAAGCTGGCCGCCTCCCCGAAATTCCTCCCCCTGGCAGTGAGGAGGGTGTCATCGGCATAGCAGATGACAGACGTACCACGGGGGAGATTTCCCCGCAAGAGCCAGTCGAATCCGATGTTCCACCGGAGCGGTCCTAGAACAGAACCCTGTGGAACACCGGACTCGACGCAGTATCTGCGGAGCTCGCCCGACCTGTTGGTTAGGCGGACTGTCCGATCGCTCAGATAGTCCGCCAACTGACCCCGCAGATACTGGGGCACCCCGTGAAAACGGAGCGCCTCTAGCACGGTGGAGTGGGGAATGGAGTTGAAGGCGTTGACTATGTCGAACGACACAGCCAACACTCCATCCCCCGCGGCCATCGCCTCCTTCACCCCGTCCCTGAGTCGGGACAGGGCGTCGACCGTCGAACGCTCAGCTCGAAAACCGAACTGAGCGTCCGCTAGGTCCGGGCCAATTGTGCGCAGGTGGCAGTTTATGCGGGCGGCGAGGATCCTCTCGAACATTTTTCCGACCTCATCGAGCAGAACGATGGGTCGGTATGCCGAGGGGGAGTCCGCCGGCCGCCCCTCCTTCCGAAGAAGGCACAATTGGCCCTCTTTCCATGGCTTCGGGAACCTCTCGCACGTCAGACACGCGCTGAAGAGTTCCCGAAGCCTCCCTCCCATCTGGGAGGCGGCGATGGCCACAACTCGTGCGGGGACGCCGTCCGGACCTGGGGCCGTCTTCTTGGCCCGGAGGCAGAGCGCTGCCACCTCCACCTCGTCCTCCGTCACCGGGGGGACCTCCTCGGCCGATGGAGCCGCCACCAGAGGGGCGCTCATTACTGGTGGGGTGAAGTTGTCCCTGCGCGGAAATAGGGACTGGATCACCCCATCCAGGAGCGCCGGCTCGAGGGTCTCGGCAACTGGGGGACCGCACGGACGCAGCTTCTTGCGTGCCGCCTTGTACGGCCTCCCAAATGGGTCAATGTCGAGACCCTCCGACATCTCCGCCCTCGCGCTACCCTGAGCTTCGGCCATTCGCGTCGTCAGGGTAGCCTTCGCCTCTATGTATGCAGCATAGAGGCGGCCCTCGTTTTCGAGGTCGCGACGACGCCGCCGCCGGCTCCTTGTATATTCCCTCCTGGTGGCCACGCAGGCGGCCCGGAGATCCCCCAACTCCTCTGACCACCAGTACACTGCGCGGCTGGGAGGAGGGCGGCGAGACCGAGGCATGCTTGAGTTGCACACCTCGGTCAAGGATTCCCTCAGACGGACTGCCGTGGCGTCCACGTCCCGGCCGTCGACAGGAGGCGACAGCCAGTCCTGCACGAAAGCCGCCTCTGTGGCGGCCTCCCGGTCTAGGCGGGTGAGCGCCCACCGTGGACAGTGCGACCGACCCGCGCGGCCCCCCCGGGAGCCCTGTGTGGAGACATCGAACCGCACGTATCGGTGGTCCGAAAGCGTCTCCACCAGCTCCACCCGCCAGTCCACAATGCGGGCCGCCAAAGAAGGGGAGGCGAAGGCGAGGTCCACGATGGACCCCCCCTCTCGCCGCACGCACGTGAGGACTGTGCCCCTGTTGAGGAGGGACAGACCGGACGAAACGTACCAGGCCTCCAGCTCGCGACCTCGGGCATCGGTGGTTGGGTTACCCCACACCACCGACTTGGCGTTAAAATCGCCCACCACCAGTACCCTGCGCTGCACCACTCTGCCAACCACCACGGCTAGGACTTCGAGAAAGCTCTCGAAGTCCGTGAGAGGGCGGTTTGGGGAGATGTACACCCCAATGAGGGCCACGTCACCCCACGCGGCGGCCACGTATCCCGGTCCCCTCTCTAAGAGCGAGAGGGGAGGGGAGTCTGTGGAAGACCGCGCTACCAGTGCTACCGAGCCGTTGTCGTCTCCCAGCCAGCTGCTAGGGACAGAATACGGCTCGGCAACAACCGCCACGTCCACCAACCATTCTGCGAGAGTTTGGACCAGTAAATCCTGGGCCGCTCTGCAGTGGTTGGTGTTCGCCTGGAGAATGCGATGGGCTCCGTTCATTCGGTGTTCATCGCATTCCCCTCGGTGGCCGGCGCGGTAACTGGTGTTACGACGGCGGCGGCAGCAGCGGCAGGTCGCGCCTGCGCTTTCCCCTTCTTAGATGGCGGGCAGCACTTCCTGCCCGTCATCACGTGGTCGGCGGGACGACCACTGGCAGCGCATACTGCGCAGCGCGGAGTCGTAGCTTCGCACGTGGCCGACTTATGTCCCTCTTTGCCGCAACGGAAGCACAGTTCCGTGCGCTCGGCAGTGGAGGGACAGAGAGCCCGGGTGTGGCCAATGCCGAAGCACTTGAAGCAGCGCATCGGCCTGTCCTCAAGTGCCCGGACCCTACCCGAGCTAAGCCCGACCGAAAGGCGGCCCTTGGCCACAACCGCCTTGGCTGCTATGACTGGGCACTCCAGCTGCATAGTGCCCATGCCTCCGCGGCCAAGCCTAATGGCCCGGCCCTTGATGGCTGTGATGGCACAGCCCCCCGCCGCCGCTATCGCGGTCACCACCTCCTCTTGTGTGACCGAATCATCGAGGTCGGTCACTTCGAGAGCCACACATTTAATAGGTCTAGCGACCTTGGCCGTGTCGGCGACAGCCTCTTTGAGCTTAGACGCAAAGAGGTCTGCCTTAGTGCCGCCCTGAGACCCGGGGAACTCGAAAATACGTGCCCCCGTTTGGGTTTTCCGGCACGTGACTCTGCCCGCCCCCAGTTGTGCAGGGTCGATGCTCGTACGAGCCCGCCGAAGTACGGACTCGTACGTCTCCCCCCGTTCCGCTGCCTCTGTGGTCAGTGTGACCACGACAGCAGCGGTCTTAGGAGGAGCAAGCTTCTTCCCCTTGTTCGGAACCGGCTGGCTGGCCTTAGGCTTGGCTGCAGGGGCCTTAGGGGCCGACTTCTTCCCCTTCCGCTTCCTCGGTACCACCTTTGTCCAAGGTGCATTGGAAGGGGTGGTGGAGGGCAGAAGCGGGTCTTCCAGAGGGAAAGAGGCCTGGAGTCCAGCTGGGTGCATTGTTCGAACACCATAATTAAATAAAGTGTTATTTTCAAAATGTGTTTCTCTTATTATACATAAGAGAAGTTTGGCGACCGTGACAGGACCTGCAGTCAAGACATAATATACAGCACGCGCCGTCTTCTACGCTGCGGCAGCGTCGGCCATTCAGCTAAGTGTCCTTCCATTTCTATCCCTAATTACCAATATTCCAGAGTTTAGCCCCACAATGTGTTTAAGAGTAATAGTGAATCATATGTAAATTCATATTCACAAAAATTATAAAACCCAAAGTAAAACGTCCGCGTCATCACGCAACGGTGTAGGCATATGAGAATACCCTCTTTATAATAACTCAAGTTAAAGTAAGTTAACTACGCAATCTAATTAAATCAATTATAGGTTTTTATAATTGCTTATGCCTAACATATTTATAAAACGACGTTTTACTCTTAAATACATTTAAATTAATTATAATCCTAAGCTAATATTTTGTAAGTTAAGTCCCAAGTAAATTATTGCGATTTAATTATCCCAAGTAAAATTTTAAATATGCATACATATTTCTACATCTACAATAAATACTTAACGTTTCTATAACATTCGTACTTGTCTATTTACTGCTTATATACTATACTATTTACAAGTTTCAAAGTTTTTAAATATCATTCTTCGCCTAATGTCCTTATCAGCTTCTCGCTATTCTTGCTTGATTCATAGCTATCTCTTTATATAGAATTTCAGGTGGAGTGTTTGGCTGACTTGAAAACCGGTTCCCTATTGTCCACGGCCGCGAGGTACTTATGCGTTCCGCGCGCGCCGGCTGTACAGGTGTTATGATAAGAATTCAACGGGAGCGTAAGATGCAATAATTAGTTTTATTTACATAGTATTAGTGTTGTTTTTTATTGTTTTTTCTTCCTAACAGTGTTTTATTAAATATTTAATTGTTGAGTTTTTTATAATTATTTACAACTATGTCTGAAAGGTTAAAAGAATTATTAGCTAAACGTAGCTCGGTTAAAGGTCGTTTAACGAAATTTAAAAACTACTTAAGCAATTTAGATGACTTAAAGTCCTTTGATGATATAGAAATATCTAAATTAAATATTCAATTGTCTAAGATTGAAAATTTATCTTCTGTATTCGATGATTTGCAAACTCAGATAGAAGTTTTGAATTCTTCTTCGTTGGACGGGGAAATCGACGAGCGTGACAATATTGAGCTTGAATTTGCTAGCCTCATCGCGACCGCGCAGCGTTACCAATCTAAATATAAGGAGGCCACCTCACATAACGCCGTCGATGTTCACAGCAACTCATCGTGTTGTCATGACCAACCGGGAATAGGTTTCAAGCCTCCTACTTTGCATATAGGAAAGTTTGATGGTAGCTACTTTAAGTGGCTTGAGTTTCGCGACTTATTTTGTTCACTTGTACACGACAACAAGCGCATTTCGCCGACCATCAAATTTTGCTATCTTAATTCATACTTGGAGGGGGAGGCCGCACGAGTTATTAGTAATTTAGAGGTAACCGAGTCTAATTATAATAAAGCTTGGGAGTTGTTGCGCGAGCGATATGACAATAAAACACTTTTAATTAAAACTCATATGGATGCTCTTTTCGAATTTGACAATATATCACGCGAAGGTGAAAGTGCAAAGGGACTTAGGTCAATTGTAGACAACATAAATAAAAATTTACGTGCACTTTCTAGCTTAGACGAACCTATTTCACATTGGGATAGTATTATTATACATTTAGTTTCCAAACGACTATGGAATTACACTAGCATTAAGTGGGAGGAATATAAACAAACCCTGTCTTCTAGACCTACTTTAGAACAATTTAATAAATTTCTCAGGGATAGAGCGGACATTTTGGAAAATCACAGCCATAGCAGGTCAAAGAATGATCATTTGTCTCACCTTAATACGAATAAGTCTAATAAATCACACCAAGGGAGACAAACTAAAACTTTTTCTACTCAAATTGTTAGTCAAAATAATATATCTAAAAACTGTTTAGTTTGTAATGGTGAACATCGTATTTATGAATGTCCTAATTATAAATCTAAGACGATTTTGCAACGACAGGAGCTCATTTCCAAGTTTAAGCTATGTCGCAATTGCTTGCGTCCGGGACATACAAGCTACACATGTCGACTCGGTTCGTGTCGTAAGTGCCGAGGGCGACACAATACTTCACTTTGCAATACGGGTGCCCAATCATCAGAGGCTACGACTCCTATCACATCTAGCGCTTCGCCTTCGCTTGCAACACAAGACCTCAACGTTAACTTTGCAGGTAACAATTTTAATAAACTAACTTTGTTGTCGACAGCCCTAGTCAAGGCAGTGAACCCTATCAACAATAAAATGGAGCTAGTACGTGTGTTACTCGACAGCGGTAGTCAATCTAGTTTGATTTCAGATAGACTAAGAGATAGGCTATGTTTACAGTCTACTTCTGTGGAACCTGTTCAAGTTATAGGTATCGGAAATGCTAGTGCTCACTATGTACAAGATATTTGCACACTTCAATTACAATCTTTACACAGTGAATTCTTCATCAATTTAACATGTCCGGTACTACCAGAACTAACAGGCAATATTCCTAGGTCTTTCATAAATACTAAGACTATCAATATACCTACGGATGTTCAGCTAGCTGATCCAACATTTTACAAGCCATCACCGATAGATGTGCTCGTCGGCGCTGACCTATTTTGGCACATCGTAGGTACAGAGCGCAAGCCACTAGGTTCTAATAAGCCACAATTAATAAGCACTGAGTTCGGCTGGATTTTATCTGGCTCACTATTTTTAAACTCTCGTATATCTAATATTAATTGCAATTTCCAATCTGTAAATACACAAACCGATGATCTCAATAAACTACTTAATCGATTTTTTGAGTTAGAAGAGCTACCACAAAACAAAATATTAAGCGAGGGCGAGAAAGCATGTGAGCAGCATTTTAAGACTCACACTTCTCGTGATTCTTTGGGTAGATTTTGCGTTCGTTTACCACTCAAAGATTTGCCAGACTCTTTAGGTAACTCATACATACAAGCTAGAAATAGATTTTTTAAACTTGAAAAGCGTTTTAGATCTCAACCAGAGTTTAAGCTACAATATGTTGAATTCATTAATGAATATATCAAATTAGGTCATTGCTCCATTTTAGAAAATATAAGGCCAGATCCGTGCTATTATTTATGTCATCATGCCGTATTAAAGCAGAACAGCGAGTCAACTAAATTAAGAGTAGTGTTTGACGGATCTGCTCGCACTTCTTCTGGTATTTCTATAAACGATTTACAACTTGTAGGCCCTACGGTTCAGGATTCTCTTTTCTCCATTCTACTGCGTTTCCGACAACACAAATACGTGCTAACTGGTGACATCGAAAAGATGTTCCGTCAAATTAATTTACACGATCGTAATCTTCAATTAATTTTATGGAGAACTGATGAGTCGCAACCTATTCAAACACTTAGGCTAAATACGGTTATTTACGGTTTTGCAAGTGCCAGCTATCTTAGTACTAAATGTATCTGGCAGTTAGGAGAAGAGTGCGAAGATAATTTTATTAAAACAATAATTCAACATGATTTCTATATTGACGATTTGCTAACAGGTGCTGATTCAATTACACAATTACAATATGTTTTAAATTCAGTTGTTTCTACTTTGCGTTCCGGTTGTTTTCCACTTAGAAAATTTAAATCTAATGTGCCTTCAATTTTTAAAGATTCTCTAATAAACACATTAGATCCATTGACTTTAAGTGAGTCTACGAGTGCTTTAGGTCTACAATGGCAGCCAGACTCTGACACATTACTTGTTTTAACAAACATACCTGACAATTTAAATGATCAAATCACAAAGCGGATTATTTTAGCACATTCTTTTAAAATTTTTGACCCTTTAGGCCTCATCACTCCATGCACCATTCGACCCAAGCTGCTTATGCAAGAACTATGGCTACGTAAGATCGATTGGGACGAGCCAGTTCCTCTAGATTTACAGCGCACATGGGACGAATTAAAACATGATTTTGTAACATTAGAATCCGTCCAGATATCACGTTTTGTTTTATGCGATTCACCCGAACTAATTGAGCTACATTCATTTAGTGACGCCTCTGGCTCAGCTCACGGAGCGTGCGTATATTTAAGATCTATCGATTCTAACGTTTCCGTAGTAGTAAAATTGCTTTGCTCTAAGTCTAAGGTAAACCCTAGCAAGCCCACCACCATACCGCGCTTGGAGATGTTAGGAGCGTTGCTTGCTGCTCGGCTATGTAAATCGGTATTAGAGTCGTTACGATGCAGCATTTCGAAAATTGTACATTGGTGTGATTCTAGTGTCGTGCTTGGGTGGTTAAATACTAGTCCAAATAAATTAAAAATATTCGTAGCTAACAGAGTCGTGGAAATCTGCGAAATTACTTCACCTGCCAATTGGAGACACGTACCAACGAATGATAATCCGGCTGATCTAATTTCTAGAGGCACCAAGGCTAGTGTATTGTTAGAATCTACATTATGGTGGTCAGGTCCAAGTTTTTTAACTAATAACGAATCAGAGTGGCCATCCTTACATAAACAAATCGACAGAGATTTGCCCGAAATAAAGGTTTGTGTAGCTCAGATTTCAGAAAAATGTCTTAATTTCGAAAGGTTTTCTAGTTTCATACGATTAAAACGATCATTTGCCTATGTTTTAAGATTTATTCAGAACTTAAGGTCTAAATCTAAAGTTAAAGGAATTTTAACAGTTGATGAGTTACAAAATTCATTTTATCATCTTTGCAAGTTTTCTCAAAATCAGTCTTTCGCAGATGAGTATAGTGCTCTAAGTAAAAATAAGCCCATTTCAATTAAAAGCAACCTACTCCCATTAAATGTGTTTTTAGACAAATTGGGCGTTATTCGTGTAGGCGGCAGGTTAGAAAACTCTAATTACGACTATGAAAAGAAGCATCCTATAGTTTTGCATTCTAAACATAATTTAACAATTCTAATTTTTCAGTATGAGCACATAAAGCAAATGCACGCAGGACCGCAGCTCTTACTATATACGGTGCGAAACTACGTATGGCCGCTAGGGGGCAGGAATCTTGCGCGTCGCACAGTACGTAACTGTGTACAATGTAGGCGTTTACAAGGACGCACGTTAGCACCTATAATGGGTCACTTGCCATCGCAACGTTCAGAGCCAGCCTTTCCTTTTCTTACTACAGGTGTAGATTTCGCAGGTCCGTTTACTATCATAAATAGGAAGGGTCGCGGCGCAAAGACTTCTAAGTGTTATCTGTGCCTCTTTATATGTTTCCGATACAAGTGCGTACATTTAGAAGCAGTCACAGAGTTGACCAAGGATGCCTTTGTCATGACTTTACGGAGATTTATTGCCCGACGCGGTAAACCGCTTGAAATCTATTCTGACAACGGTCGAAATTTCGTTGCCGCTGCTAAAGAGATCGGTAGTTTTCTAAAGGAGAATTCAGCGTCTTTATCTGAGTATGCAGCTACCGAGCATATTAAATTTAATTTTATTCCCTCTTACGCTTCACATTTTGGTGGACTTTGGGAGGCGTCTGTCAAGTCGGCCAAGCACCATATTAAAAGGGTTATGGGCAATTTGAATTTAACGTATGAGGAACTATCAACACTGTTTGCACAGGTGGAGGCTATCCTCAATAGCCGCCCCCTGTCTCCTCTCTCTTCCTCACCTCATGACCTTCTCTCTCTTACTCCAGGGCACTTCCTGATTGGTCGAGCATTATCTTCGCTGCCAGATCCAGCCCTGGAGGAAGAAAATATCTCTCGGCTGGAACGTTACCATCGCGTGGAGCAAGCTCGTCAACATTTTTGGAAAAGATGGCAAAATGAATATGTCAGCGAGTTGCAGCAGCGTACAAAGTGGCGGACTCAAAAATGCAAGCCCCTCGACATAGGCGACTTAGTGCTCCTTCAAGAAGATCACAGTCCACCGTTACACTGGCGACTTGGAAGGGTGATAAAATTATACCCCGGCGTCGACGGTGTGAGCAGGGTCGCCGATGTGAAAACCCAAAGAGGCAACGTGCGACGGCCTTTTACAAGACTGTGCCCCCTACCAATCACAGAAATCTAGAATACCCGAAGGTATTCCAGGGGGGGAGTTTATGTGTGCGCAATATACTATTATGTATGGCTAAGTATATTCACGTATATGGTATACCACAATAAGATTAAGGCAACCAATCGCCACTGACGGTGACGTGTGACGTGAACCAATGGGACAGGCCCGGACTTCGCCCCTACCAGCGAGCGCCCGCTTTGGGGACACGCGGTGGCACGGCCACAACATCATTAATATCACAGAGGGAAAGAGGCCTGGAGAAGACCGTCCGACGTCGACGTCTTAACACAGGGAAATAGAACCACGGGAAACCACTAAAGGAATATTACCTATGCCACGTACAGGGGCACAGGAGGGGGAGATGGTCAAATTGGGGTAATTAACAACGAGATCGGTTGTAATGAGGCAACCCTGGGCACCGGTATCACATAAGGCACGCGCTTCAATATAATAACCACTAGCAGTTTTAACGTGTAATTTAACAGTAGGCAATAATATAAGGGAATTGGGTGAGATATTCAGGCAAGGGGAAGGGGGAGTGATACAAGTATCTAGCTATGTGGGTCTATCTTCTCTATTATAGGAATTATCACGATATCTTATATTATGTTCAACCTGTCTAGGTTGGGGCGGAGCATTTTCTCTGGGGGGAGAAGCTCTCTGGGAATGTCGTTGGGGGGAGCGCTGGAGTTGCGAAGGAGAATATTTCTTATGCTGGCCCCCGCCCATATGGGGACTGCGGGTAGAAGCAGGACAGGTACGCGGATAATTGCGTTTATTAAATTTGGAATTATAATTATAATTGCGATTGGATGAGGTGGGATACATTGGGTTACGGGAATCATTAAAACATAGCATAGTGTGATGGGATGAGCGACCGCAGGTTGAACATTTGTAGTCCCGCTTGCACATAAGAATTGAATGTTTGTCCAAACACCTATAACATAACCGGGAATGTTTTACAAATCCCGATCTTTCTCTAGGATTCATAGCTCTAAATTCGGGACATTCACGGAGGTAATGGGAAGAGGAAGCACACAGGTAACATTTTTTACTATTATTTATTACAGGTAACATTTTTTGTCTATTATCTAATATAGGGGAGGGAGGAGCCGCAAAGTAAGTATGTTTAGGTACAGTACTTTTAAATTTCGTCAGGTTAGAATCTACAAGGGAGGTGTTGCCAACGTTGTCATGGTGACGACATTCGTCTTCCAAAAAAGTAGTAAGATTTTTAAAGGTAGGTAATTCATCAGCGTCACCGCCATAACAACGCTCAAAACGGGATTTCAAATCAGAGGGAAGCTTAGTCAAACATATATGTACTAACATATAAGACCATGAGGAGACGGGTAACTCTAAACGTTCTAAACAGCGATAGGCAGTTAACAAGGGGTTCAAGAAGGCCGCGCGCAAACCTGTAAATTTATTCGAAATCTCCGGCAGGGTAAGTATCTGGGTTATGTAGGTATCAGCAAGTACCCGTGTATTGTGATACCGCTGTTTCAACAACTCACGAGCAACTTCATAGTTGCCTTCTTCAATTTTTAAATGTAGCAACAACCGCTTAGGTTCATCTGCCAAGGATCCAACCAAGTACTGTAATTTCATTGTGGGGGTTAAATGGTGTTGGGAATCTACTACACTGTCAAACTGATCAATAAAACTTATCCAGGAGTCAGGACGTCCATCAAACTTAGGGATAGGTAAATCAGGTAATCTATTATAAGGAGTTCGCTCAGTAATATTTTTACTACTCATTCTTACGGGTGTACTGGCCATGACAGGATCAACTACGGAAGCAGGTGGGCACAACTCTAACTGACGCACCCGGAGGTCGTCTATTTTCTTATTTACTAAACGCACTTCTTTTTTACATAAGAGAAGAAGAAACAAGAAGTTCCGAGGTATCGGTAATCCAATCGGAAACAAAGCGTATCACACCTATATTTTTTCTATATTCGGCGCTTTCCGTAAATAAGGAACATTTTACTGTTTCATCATGAGTAGCCATTTTAAATTATCAAGTAAACAAATAACTGAACTAAAATATTAAAAATTAATAAACGCGTAATAAACAATGAACCCACTAACACCGGGCGAGATCAGAAATCAAGTAAACAAATAACTCAACTAAAATATTAAAAAAATAATAAACACGTAATAAACAATGAATCCACAACAACGGGCGAGATAAGAAACCAGTTACGGTCAAGGTCAGGGACGCGTCGAATCGGCGATCTACTTATATCGCAATATAACAAAATAATATGATATATAATATGACTACAATTAAGGCTTAAACTTCATTTAAAGAAAAATAAAAAAAAAGTAACAATAAAAGTGTAGGGGTAATAATTTAAAGTAAGTAAGTTTTTTAAGGAAATTATATTAAAATATTTTAACTAACTTCAATTATAATTTAAACGGGATAGGTAATAACGTATAGGCGCAATATTATAAAATATATGTAACCATATTATGTGTATTTATTATATTTTATATTTAATATATAAAATTATATTCAATATTTATTTATATATTTTACACATTATACATTCACCCTACACAATTATATATTCAATATTATATGTATAAAAAATTCATATAATATTATTTATAATAAAATATAATTCACGAGCATACTCGAATGAAACGCGTAGTATGCGGCAAGGCGAACGATTCTACCCGCGACTGCGTTATATTTTAAACAACTCGATGCGAACACGTTTTAAAAGGTTAGGAAATCAAGTAAATTATATTGTAATTATGCGTTAGGTACCAAATTAATAGCCAAAATACCAAAACGGGAGAATAACACTATAATCAAGGGGACTCAGAGGCATGAAACTACGCTATGATCAAGGGGACTCAGAGGGATGAAATTACGCTATAATCAATGGGACTCAGAGGGATGAAACCACGCTATGCTACCAGAAATGTATAATAGTATATAATGAACCACGCTCTGATCAAGGGGACTCAGAGGCATGAAACCACGCTCTGCTACCAGAAGTTGTATATAGTATATAATGAATATAATGAACTGCGTTCTGCTACCAAAAAATATGTATATAGTGAATAGTGGGTAGGGTTGATTCAGCAATTGTGGAAGCGTGCTGAGGGGTAGCTTATTTATTAATTATTTACCTTATAGTCGGTCTTAGGATAATAAAATTGTACAGTACCTTATCTTCATAATTCACAACACAAACACTGATTGTACATGGCGCCATGGAATGTTTCACATTGGTCTTCTTCACTTAGGGTTACCTGCACTATTATCTTTGTAGGTTTGTCTTTGTCAGGTTCAACATCAAGAGGGAATACACAAAAGGGAAATCAAATAAGGCTGAGGGAAAATCACACCGCTAATAAATATATCGATTCAGGAAGGACGTGCGCTCGCGTCGGCCGTCTCACGTGCCCCTTTTACTACTTCTCGACAACTACTGACCGCTCGCGCGGGGTGTTCGCACAAGACTCTAAACTAGTCGGGGTTGCCATATATGAACAAACAGGGTCAGTTACCACTCACTAAGGTCAATGAGTACAGACCATTTTTCAATAGCGGAGTAGATTACGCAGGTCCTGTGATGTTGAGAACATCAAAGGGTCGTGGACACCATGCTACGAAGGGTTATATTTGCCTGTTTATCTGTATGTCGACTCGTGCCATTCACCTTGAAGCAGTTACGGATTTGACTTCACAGGCTTTTATAGCAGCGTTTCGAAGATTTGTGGCTCGGAGAGGGCATTGCGCACATATTATGAGTAACAACGGGACGAATTTTGTTGGTGCTGCAAAGGAATTAAAAGATTTGTTTGCCAAGACAATGAATAACGTGACAAAGGAAGTGGCAGAATTATTAGCTAACGATGGCACAACATGGCACTTCATTCCACCAAGAATGCCTTCATATGGAGGACTATAGGAGGCTGGTATTCAATCGGCTAAAAGACACCTTACGAGAATCAATAAGGACACCAAACTGACTTATGAAGAAATGGCCACACTTCTAGCTCAAATCGAAGCTTTCCTTAATTCACGACCACTTTGTAAGATAGATAAGGATACAGATACAATTTTGACACCAGGACATTTCTTAGTAGGCGAGCCCTTAATTAGTATTCCAGATACAAGCTATGAAGAAAAGAATATTAGTCTGATGAATAGGTGGCATCTAATACAAAAAATGCCAAAGATTTTTGGCGGCAATGGAAAACTGAATATTTAAATACACTACAACAAAGATATAAATGGTAAACTAAGGTTCCATCGCCTGTGATTGGTGATATTGTCATAGTAAATGATGAGAACACACCCCCAACCAAATGGTTATTGGCCAAGGTCAAGCGTCTGCATCATGGATTAGATAATTTAGTAAGAGTAGTAACAGTGCAGACCCCTGGTAACCATGAACTAAGGAGACCGCTATCGAAGCTAATATTATTACCCAAAGGTGTAGATTATAACTAAATCATGGTGGGTGGTTAGATATAAGATATTAAATATAAGTACAAAAAAAAGTTAAAGTTAAAGTAAATAATTATATCATGTATTATAAAATGCATTGTTTAAGTGTACAATTTAACAACTAAAATAAGTATTGTAATTGACAAATAGTTGAGTTAAAACAAAATTAAATTTTATTTAAAAACAATTGGTTTTTGGTGGGCGGTATGTCCAATACAAATGTTCACATACAAGTTTTAAAGATGTATTTGTTACAAAATCAGTCTATAATAAACCATCAAGGAGTCAACACGTATTTAATTTTAACAAAACAAACAAACCGTTCTGCTACACAAAATTGAACCTAACGTTATCGAACAATTGGTATTTGATTTTCGTAATATATTTTACATTCGTATAAGTATATTTATTAGTATAGTATTAGAATTTAATATGTTGTTTTTAAATTTTATTATTTATATACTTTTTAGTTTTGTATTAGAATATAACATATTTATTATTTATTATTTTTATATATGGTCGAAGATGGAAGGCTTGCACGGAGCGATCCCTGCCAGCCCTAGTTAGGGCTGCAACATTCCATCAGCACATTGCTAAGGCGTCCCCCCGAGGCGACGCGCACCAGTGCGTCCCCGCTGGTGCGAAAAGTGGAGACGAATGCGGCGTTGGGGACCGCCACCCAGCACGACATGTCCGGAACAGTGGGAAGTGGAGGACGGAGCTACAAATAGCTGCGTGGAATGTAAGGAGGAGGGATGGACCAGAAGATGAATGAACTATTAGATGTGATGGATGAGCGAGATTTGGATGTCATTTGTATGACTGAGACCAAGCGAAAGGGTAATGATGCAACCGATTTGCCGGGCAGCCGCGTCGCTC
>JAZFAU010000678.1:0-60222 GCA_037178615.1 Dione vanillae | reverse complement strand
ATGTGTGAAGTGTGTACAATACACACACTGTTATATATATTGTTACGAAATCTATCATTTGTATATGTAAAGAATGTGAATGTGTCCATGTGAATGTCATGAATGAACATGAGAGATTACTCGCTTGTTATGAAGAATCGGAGAACCGGCAGTTTCAGAAGCTACTGTCAGAGATGGAACTGGGAGAACAGAAACCATCGCAGCTTCTACGTAAGATTAAAAATTTAGCTCGTGATAAGCTACCAGTCGAGACGCTGCTTATGATGGGGACAGGACACTTACCTCCATCGATACGAGTGACGAGCAGTGTTGGCCGTTAGTGAAACAGAGATCCAGACAGCTTAGCCGCCATAGCAGATAAGATAATAGAAACAACGCGTTCCATAGAAATTTCAGAAGTTACCCCCAGTAAACCAGCATGTAACAGCGGACCAGATCTCGCAGCAGAACTGGCAAAACTTCGATTAGAGGTCATGCAACTAAAGGGGAGGCAAGGAAGGAAATTTTGGAGAGATATGAGAAGAGGAAATCGTTCAAGGTCTACTTCGAGACGGCGTCGACGTGAGCCTACGTCTGGCCCGCGCCGATCACCTGGAGATGAAGTTTGGTTGTGCTTCTATCATTTCCGGTACAAGTAGCGAGCTACTAAGTGTTTCAACCCTGTGCCTGGAAACAAGAAAAGACGGAAAATAGACACGGCACAGCTTGTGGCGGATAACTGTGCCATTTCGCCATCGCCTCGCCTTTGTGTAAGAGACTTTCGTAGTAATTTTAAAGTTTTTAGTAGATACTGGCGCTAATGTTTCAGTAATTCCTATACAAAATAAAAGCCATTTTAGTAGGGATAAGTGTACTGAGTATCAGTTATATGCTGCAAATGGCACTGGCATTAAAACAATGGAAAAAAAACATTAATTTTAGGTTTAAACTGCGAAAGCCATATCGGTGGACTTTTTTATTGCTGATGTGAAAAAACCCGATTTTAGGGGCAGATCAGGGTTTTACTTGTTGATTTAAGTTTACGTAAATTAATAGTAACTAAACTAATTTAAATTTTTTTCGCATCAGTTGTTAATAGTGCTCAGTCTTCATTAAAAACAGTAGATTTAGGTAATATTTTCAGTATATCTTTATATAGAGACTACGGGCTCACCTGTTCACGCTAAGGCGAGACCTTTGCCACCGAACAGGTATAGTAAAGTCAAGGAGGAGTTCCACATAATGCAGGAAATGGGCATATGTAGGCCTTCGAAGAGTGCCTGGGCCAGCCCATTACACGTGGTGCCGAAAAAGAATGGCGATCTACGACCCTGCGGAGACTACCGTAAGTTAAACTCGATTACTAAGCCCGATAGGTATACTATTCCAAGATTACACGATTTTTCGTACTTACTTGCTAAAAGAAAGTATTTTCTAGATTAGATGTTAACCGCGCATACCATTTTATCCCAGTTAATCCTGAAAACATTGAGAAAACAGCGATAATCCCCCCATTTGGATTATTCGAATTTCCTCGTTTAAATTTTGGGTTGCGTAATGCAGCCCAAACGTTTCAACGATTCATGGATCATACGGTGTTAAAAGGATTAGATTTTATTTTTTTTTATATAGATGACGTCATTATCGCCAGTGACTCAATGGAATCGCATAGGATACACTTGGATCAAGTATTCAATCGTTTTTAAAGAGTACGGAATATAGCTAAATAAATATAGCTAAATGTTGTTTCGGTCAGGAAGAAATAGATTTTTTAGGTTTTTGAGTAACAAATACTGGTATTTGCCCTTGAATGATAGAATCGAAGCTATCGCTAATTTTCCCAAGCCTAAGACAGTAGAGGAACTTAGAAGATTTTTGGGAATGTTAAATTATAATCGGTCGCATATTCCAAAAACCGTGGAATGTCAGGCGATTTTAAATAGTTATTTACACGGGACTAAAAAGAAAGAAATCTATCATAAAAGGACACCTGAAGCTGACAATGCATTTGCGAAATGTAAGGAGAGCTTAAGGAATTCCGTCCGTTGTCGCATCCCAAAACCCGATGCGCCGCTTGCGCTTTTAGCTGACGCGTCAAACATTGCGGTAGGTGCGGTGTTGAACAGTACGTAAAAACGAATGGATGCCATTAGGTTTTTACTCTTAAGCTATGTCTAAAATGGAAAAAAATTATTCAGCTAATGATCGTGAACTTTTTGCAATATATTAGCTGTTAAATATTTTCAGAATATGATAGAAGGCAGACAAAATTTTAAGATCTTTAGTGATCATATACCATTTAAAGTGTGCGTTTTCTAAGAGTTGTAATGCAAAAGAATCACCACGAAGGATACGGCAACTTGCTTTTATTACCGAATTCACTACCGATATTAAATTTTATTTCCGGTACGAACAATGGTGGCAGACGCCTTATCTCGTATTAAAACTGTATACTTTGAATTACTGCGAATTGGCATTAGCACAGGCTAATGATAATGATTTATTTAATTTGCCTATAAGAAAGATGAATGCTGTGGAGATGCGATCTCTTCGAAGGATATGCGAAGTTAGTCCGAATCCGCAAAGAAGAGGTACACAGCATAGTAGGTACCAGAGAGGATGTCACAGTAAGAATGAAGAAGAACGTGCTCAGATGGTTTGGGCACGTCGAAAGAAAGAGTGACGAAAGAATGGTAAAAAAAAATTTTATGATGGAAAAGTGAGTGGTAAAGAGAGGAAAGGGGGGACCTCGGTCGACTTTCGAAAACGCAGTATCGAAGATACTGGGAGGAAGGTCACGTAAAAAACATGAGGACTCCCCGGGGAGCATGCATGAAGAGGTTAATGACAGTGGACGAGGCGAAAGAGGTATGCAGGGACCGCAGCGTTTGGCGCTCCGTTCTCTCTGACTACCCCGCTAGGGATAGAGCGTGAAGTTATGTATGTATGTATGAATGTAATTTTCCTATTGGTAGCAAAATCAAATTAAAAAAGATAGTTGTACCTCAGTCTGATGGAAAACTTCAATTCAAACAATCTTCCCGAAAAATTTAGAAAGATAGCCTTCAAATTTAGTGCATAACTTAAGCCATCATCATCATCATGGCATTCGTGCAACACGACGTTTAATGCAGGACAGTTTTTTTTTTTTTTTCATAAAATGAATAAAGACGTAGGTCGATGGAGCAAGGCTTGTATGTGGGGGCGAAGTCGGATAACCTCCTCGTGTGCACGTTTGCTGCTGGCCTCTTACGGATATATTTGTCATCCGGGGAGACGAGCAGTGAAACGTGCCGGTGCACCCTGGGCGGGGAGTAATTATTGCCTACAGGATTTTTCCTTGGGGAATGATTGCTCGTCGGCGAATAATCCGACGCGACGATGTTCTTCCGCGTGTTTCCCCTTTATTAGCAGAGGACACAGTGTGAGGGACCTAAACGGGTTTACATAGTGTGTTCCCGTCACGCAGGTGCAGCGTTATATGCGCCAGCGCCGGCTATCGGAACTTCGCTCATGGTTGCGGTCATGTCTCGTAATCATGAGGGGAGCCGAGGGTCTTGCCTTCACTGGCTGGGCTGCGAGGAAGAAAACCTCTATAAAAATTACCCCAACCCAAGCGGCGAAGCAGCGCGAGGGGTGCGTGGCTGATGGGGAGATCAGTCGCTACTGCTGGTCCCGCCAGGGTACCGGCCGAAACTCGGGGCGTATTAGGCTTATCCAAGTGCAGGGGGCACCGCTTGGATGGACTGTTTTTCTCCCATACTCGTGGGAATCATATGGAAAAACTTTATTTAAACCCAACCAAAGAAGGAAATGTGGGAGTCATAGAGTCTGCTTCAGACTCAGGAGCTGTGCAGAGTATGCGGCGCAAGCGCAAAACTGCTAAAGAGGATTCTGGCTCGGAAACCGACATGGCTCAAAATGCCATACGGCGAGGAGAGATAGGCCACCAAAGGTCCGTGGCGCTGGAACGGCACGTGCTCGAAAGGAGCAGAAACAGCGTGTGGAAAAAGCCCGTGAAAAAGATCACGATTTTGAAAGGAGCCTGTCAGACTGGGCACCACAAAAAGATCAATCGGCGCAGTCGACAGACGCAGAGAACGGCTCAGCAGTGGAAGGTAAAAAGGATGCCTCCCTGTGTTCAGCTCAGGAGTTGCGCACCTACGCAGGACAACGTGCAGCCTCCATACTGGAAGTAGCGACGAAATCTGGCCACCTTAAAGGCACTTATGTGCGCAAACTTAAGGATGCTGCAGCAGCTCTCACTGAGATTATTGAGACTCTCCCCTCTCGTACTGAGAGCGAAGAAGTACGTCGTATGCATGAGGAGAATCAGCGCCTCACTAAGGAGGTAGAGAAACTTAGGTCGGAGCTGCAGTCTTACAGCAAGGATGTGCAGAGCTTGAGATAGCCCTTGCGGACTCACAGAAGTCACTCCAGTCGGCTCAACGCCGACTGATAATGTCGGAAATACAGTGCTCGAGGAGTTGAAGCGCACCATAATAAGTTCTGTGGGAGCTTTGATCGACGCTCGTTTCGCTGGCATAGAAGAACGCCTTTTGCCAGCAAGATCTATACGTCCCAAATTAGCACATGAACGTAAAAAGCATACTCAAGCTCCTGTGACTAGGGTGATGAGGCCAGAGCGGAGCTCTTCCCCGACAGGGCGGTTAGACCCGCACTGACGGGGACTGCTGCGCCGATTGGGCCAGTGGCCCCTTGGCAGAGCCTCCTCCGACCAGGGGAAGGAGAAACAGGGACAGAAAGAGGAGGACGGGACCGGCTCATCCGCCGATTACCGATTTACCACCGGTGTCCGCCCCCTCTCCCTCTTCGTCTCGTCCAACGGCTTCTGCCGAGTCTTGGGCGACGGTCACGGCCAGAAAAGCGCAACCTGGATCGCGGCCGAGAGTGCCTTTCCAGCCTGCGGCCAAAAAGCCTACGGCAAAGAAGGCGCCTAAGAGGAGGCTCCCAAAGGTGCCGGCGACCGCGGCAGTTGCCATTACGGTCGTCGAAGGCGCGACGACGACCTATACTGAGGTTATGCGAGCTGCCCGTACCCGGGTTCAGCTCTCTGACCTTGGTATCGAGACGGTTGAGTCTAAGAGGGCCATCACTGGCGGGATCCTGTTAAACATCGGGGGCCCCGACAGTGACACCAAGGCCGACTGTCTCGCAGCGCGGATGCGTGAGGTCCTCAAGGACCTCAATGTAAGGGTGGCTCGCCCAATGAAAACGGGCGAGCTACGAGTGCTCGGCCTGGACGACGCCACGACATTAGAGGAGGTGGCGAAGGCCATCGCAGAGGCAAGTGGGTGTTCGACGGAGAATGTCACCGTTGGCAGTATCCGTCGGACACCCATGTCACTGGGCACGGCACATGTGATGTGTCCTCTCGCCGCCGTGCGTAAGCTGGCGGCGACCTCACACATCCGCGTGGGATGGGGCTCCGCCAGGGTAGAGGTGCTGGAGGCAAGGCCGCTATATTGCTTCCGGTGCCTCGAGAAGGGCCACGTTGGGCAGACGTGTCCGAATGGGGCAGACCGAAGCGACCGGTGCTTCACCTGTGGAGAGCGCGGCCACAGAGCGAGCCAATGCACGACCAAGACGCTCCGGTGCCCCTTGTGCTCAGATGTGGGTCGCCCGTCGGCCCATCGTCTGGGCGTAAAGACATGTTGCCAGATGGGTGGTGGGAGAAAGAAGGGTAAAAAAACCGCTCCTTCCACCCCAGCTCATACGGCCGCCGAGGCTCCCGCCTTAGCACCGGGCTTTGCTCCGCAGGAGGCCATGGAAGTCTCCCATTCGCGGGAGTAAGGGTGCTGCAGATGAACCTGAACCACTGCCGCAATGCTCAGCAACTTCTAATGCAGACCATTGCGGAGTGGTCCATAGGCCTCGCGGTCGTGGCGAGCCCTATTGCGTCCCCGACCACCCCTCGCTGGTTTGGGGACGCCACTGGCACCGTGGCCGTCCATTGGGCGGGCGGTGTGGGGGTCCCACCCTGTTCCGTGCTCGAAGCGGGACAGGGGTTTGTGGCCGTTCGGTGGGGTCCCTTGGCCATTGTGGGGTGCTACGTCTCTCCCAACAGGTCTCTCGCCGACTACGAGTTGTACCTGGACGGGCTGGCAGACTGCGTTCGCAGATGCCTATCCCGTCCGATGATCGTCCTGGGGGACTTCAATGCCCACGCCAGGGTTTGGGGTAACTCTAGGGACGATCCGAAGGGAGTGACGCTTCTCGACTGGGCGGCTGGTTTGGACCTCCGGCTCATTAACGTCGGGTCGGAGAGCACATGCGTGCGGTGGCTTGGGGAGTCGGTCGTGGACCTTACATGGGCGACTCCTCCTGCGATTCGCATGCTCTCGGGATGGCGTGTCGCTGAGGAGGTGGTCACACTATCCGACCACCGCCACATATTTTTCGATGTGGCAATCCGCCATCCCGACCGATCCAGCCGTCGTCAGGGAGACACCCTGTCGCGACGATGGGCCCTCAAGCGGCTAAACCGAGATCATCTCGAAGCCGCCGCCATCGTCGCGGCTTGGCCACAAAACGCCGAGGAGATTTCGCCCGATCCCGAGGGTGAGTCGGTCTGGGGCACGATGACGTCGATCTGCGATGCATCGATGCCCCGGGCAGGCCGCTTCGAGCGCCGGGCGATGCACTGGTGGTCAGCAGAGATCGCGCAGCTGCGTACCGCATGCTTGCGCGCCCACCGTCAGTCCAGCAGAACCCGGAGAAGAAGGCGTGCCACTTCTAAGGAGAGAGACGAAGCCTACAGGGCGTTCCAGGAAGCCAAGAAGGCGCTGCGAGATGCCATCTCGGACGCCGGCGCTCGGTCCTGGAACGAGCTCCTCCAGGGACTCGACAGGGATCCGTGGGGGCGCCCGTACCGCATGGTGCTGGGCAAGTTACGCCCGTGGACGCTTCCGTTGACGGAGACCTTAGATCCGGATCTACTGAGGAGAGTGATAGATTCGCTCTTCCCGGTGATCCGGTCAAGTCCCCTGTACCCCTCGCTACCGCCGGTCGCATGGACCGACGAGTTGAGGGTTACAGAACAGGAGTTTGACCGAGCACTTGGTCGCCTGAGTGCCCGGAACACAGCGTCCGGTCCTGATGGGATACCGGGACGGGCGTGGGGTGTTGGCTTCGGCTCACTTGGGGAACAGGCTGAGGCGGCTGTTCGACAGTTGTCTCCGTAACGCCAAGTTCCCTAAGGCCTGGAAGGAGGCAAATCTGGTCCTCTTGAAAAAAATCGGCAGAGACGTGGACTCTCCCTCTGCATATCGTCCCATTTGCCTGCTGGACGAGGCTGGCAAGCTCTTCGAGCGGATTGTCGCTTCTCGTCTCAGCGAGCATCTGTCGTGCGTCGGTCCCGACCTGGCCGACAGCCAGTTCGGCTTTCGTCAGGGTCGTTCGACCGTTGACGCGATCATGCGCGTCCGGTCCCTGACGGAGCAGGCGGTGGCTCAGGGGGGCGTGGCGTTGGCGATAAGCCTGGATATCGTCAACGCCTTTAACTCTTTACCCTGGGTTGCCATCAGGGAGGCCCTGGTGTATCACCGTGTGCCTCTCTACCTGCAGGCGATTGTCGGGAGCTACTTGCGCGACAGGTACATTGTGTACGTGGGCCAGGAGGGTGCGAGGACCCGGAGGGAAGTGTACTGCGGGGTTCCGCAGGGATCGGTCCTAGGACCACTCCTGTGGAATCTCGCGAACGACGCGGCTCTGCGTGTCGAGCTCCCCGCAGGCGTCAGCGTGATCTGCTATGCAGATGACACGCTGGTGCTGGCATGCGGGTTGGGCTTCGAGATGACCAGACGGCGAGCCGAGCTCGGAGTCAACCTCGTCGTCGCGAAAATCTGCGAATTGGGTCTTCGAATAGCGCCGCATAAGACGGAGGCGCTATGGTTCCACAAGTGGCCAGTGGGCCGGGAACCACCCCATTCGCAGATCATTCGCGTAGGTGACTCAAACGTCCAGGTGTCCACGTACATGAAATACCTGGGCCTTGTCCTGGACGGTCGCTGGAGCTTTAAAGAGCACTTCAGGCTTCTGGCCCCCCGGATCGAGAAGGCAGTGGGTGCGTTGCACAGACTGCTGCCTAATCTCGGCGGACCAAGGGAGGAGGTTCGCCGCCTCTGTGCTGGTGTCGTGCGATCGATGGTCCTCTATGGGGCACCCGTTTGGTCACATCGACTGACGGGCACCCACCGCTGCAAGACTAAGATCCTGAGTCTGCAGCGGAGAGTGGCCATCCGCATGGTGACGTGCTGCGAAAGCGATCCCGTAGCCTCTCCGTTTTTTTCGTGCTGTGGCGGCCATCGCAGGGGGTTTTAGTGAGTACAATCTCACATAACCCGGTCTCCCCCCCAGGAGTCGGGTATCTATGAAGATTTCCCCCTGCGTCAACAAAAAAAAAAAGGCTCGTATGCAATGTCAAGTTACAAAGGTTAATCGTCACACTAATTCTGAATTAGGAATTTTTCAAAAATGTGATCGATTTGAACACATTCATGTCGATTTAGTAGGACCTTTACCCACTACGGAAGATGGATATAGATATTGTTTGACAATAATAGTCCGACGCACTACATGGCCGGATGGCATTTCCAGTTAAGAATATTTTAGCGGAATCCGTTGCTAAAACAATTTATAACAGGTGGATAGTTCGTGTCGGTTGTCCTTTGAAACTTACATGTGACCAAGGTAGGCAATTTGAAAGTTCATTATTCTTATCGCTTTCAAAGATTATGGGCATTCAAAAATCAAGGACTACGCCTTATCATCCACAGTGTAACGGTATCGTGGAACGGTGGCATAGAGCTCTAAAAGTTCACTTTCGGCTAGGTTAATAATAATTCGTCGTCTTGGTTTGACGAATTGCCAACGGTCATGTTAGGTTTGCGATCAGCAATAATGTTAAGCAATGGTACAAGCGCCGCCGAAATGGTATACGGGCAGACTTTACTTTTGCCTGGCGATTTTTATACACCAAGTGTTTATAATAATAGTTTAGATTATACTTATGTAAAAAAAATACGCGAAACTATCAATAATTTGAGTCCGGTACCTTATGCGAATACTACTTCTAAATCCATTTTTGTCCATCCAGACCTAAACAAAGCGGAATTGGTTTTTGTTCGAAATGATGCTGTAAGAAAACCGCTGCAGCCCACTTATGTTGGTCCATACCGTGTAATTCAAAGAACAAATAAAGTTTTTACTTTACAGTTTCCGAATAATCAAATAAACGTTTCTATAGATAGATTAAAACCTGCGTATTTATTAGCGGATACTATTCCTAGTGATCATGAAAATTCGATTTCTAATAATTTTTCAAAAAATATTAATAATAATAATCATAAAAACGCTCACAGTATGTCACTTGAACCATACACTACGCGTACTGGTCGAGTCATCAAAAAACCTTTGCGATTTGCTTTAGGTCAATGAACTTCATCGCTTACTTAAATATTTAATTTTCGTTTTTTTTACTTCATTGTGTTAAGACATCGTTAACTGTCTACATATTAATATTTATTTATTATTGTACTTACCTGTAAATAAATAAAAATGGAAATTTTAAAAGCAAAGATGAAAACAAGAACGAGCAAGTGGTGATAGCTGAAGTTCACGCAAACACCGTTGCTGTAGACGATAAACTTAATAAATATGGTATAGTGATGTTGTTTATTTTAGGCATTTTGTGCTTATTATTCATATGTGTAATCATTTATCGCTGTAAGAAAAATTTAAAGGGATGGATGGACAAACAAGTAACACAGATTGTGTCTAGGAACTCGCAAGGATTATCTAACAATTAAGCGAATCCTGCTCATGTTGTAATTGGTTAAAAATTATTCCTACACGTTGTTGTTATGTTAAATTTACCATTTTTTTTCCTATTTCAATTATGATTCGACATCATTGATACAAAATAACTTAGCAAAATTGTATAATTTATCTTATTAATATATATAATATAGACAGTTCATAATAATTGTCTTGGAATATGTCATGCGATAGGTTTAGTTATTGTTTTGCAATTTGTAACCTGATGCCAGTTGCCAGCTGCATTGAAATGTTGTTATTGTATTTACATGTCATAATCGATAATATAATTTTCATTTTTACTTGTAATGTTATAATGCTAATTTGACAATTTTTTTTATTTTATTGTATTCAATCAAAGTTAATATTTTATTTTGTATCTATATACATCTATTGGATAATTGAAAAAATATTTTTTGAATTGTATACATTTATAAGGATTTATTAAAATTTTATTTTTATATTTTTTTAAGGAGGGGGATAATGTAGGGACGTATGTACGTCACATTTTATTATAAATTATATTGTGAACTTGCAACTTCAGTCAGTCGTCTTTAGACGCTCGAACTAAAAACGCGTTAACAGCCTGCGATATAAAACATGTATTTTTATAATTAGTCGTCATCGAAATAAATCCCTGAAGTACATGGTTCGTTTTATTACTAGGACTTCTGACTCAATAAGTGTGGATACGAAATATATTATATATGAAATATATAATATATTTCGTATCCACACTTATTAATATACACAATTTTTTTTATTCTTGATTCCAGATATCCTTTCGTAAATCTTTCTTTAGGACATTTTTTCAAATTAATTTTTTCCTTCTGCAAAACTTGCGCCGTATCTTCTAGAATGCTAGCAATTTGCCCCGGAGTGTTATTAGCCATTTTTCAATAACGTTAGAATTACTTGAATATAACTTGAAGCGTCGATTTGCAAGTAAACAACATCTTATCGCTGATGGACTCCGAGCGGACAGCCTTTTGTCTTGTAAATTACAGGTAACAAACGATCTGGCTCGATTTTCGACCATATGTATATGCGGTTAAGGCTCACCACTCTTTGTACGGGCTTAGAAATTGAAACGAGGTGTTGCTCGGGACGTGGTTTATTTGCGACTGTTTTAAAAATATAATTTAAATCTATTAATTGCTTACACACACAAACACATACATCTTACATCCATACGACAATGCTAGTGGCGTAAACAACTACTAATAGATTTATTTTCTTCGGGATTTAAATGATTTAAATTTAAGATAGAAGACAGAGTATCTGCTCTTTTGACATTTGATTCATTATATTGAAACCACAAATATTATAATCGCTCGCTCGCTCGCTCGCTCACTTCGCGCAGGGATTAATAAATAATCCGAAGTGTAATCTAGTGTTTCATAAATTGGCATTAGGCATTGTTTTCCATTTGAGTTAAAACTCAAAGTATTAGAATTCAACAATATATCGCAACCAAAATTAGATAAAATATCTAATCCAATAATACCATCTACTTTTAAAGATAAATTCCTAAAAATATAAAATTTATGATGAAATGATTCATCATGTTTAGTTTTCAATGTTAAATATACGTGTCAATGAGATTTCACACAACCTCATATTCCATTGACTTCAATATTACTTCTATAAATTGTAATATTTCGCGTTATATAATTGACAAAGAAGCACCAATATGTAATAAAAAAATATATTTATGTTTATTTAATTCAAAAATTACTATTTTATGCTTATTATTCAATGTAAAAACATAATCTTTAAATCCGAAAAAACTGATGTGTTTCCTGTTCTATTTTGTCTTTATTGATATTTTCACTATCAGGGTCTGTTTATTCATATTTGCGCCGCCCCTGCGATGACCCCCGCGCGGGTTGTCGTCTGAGTCTTTTGCAAACACCCCGCGTGAGTAGTCGAAAAGGTGGTACGTGAGACGGCCGACGCGAGCGCACGTCCTTCCTCAATCGATATATTAATTAGCGGTATGATTTTCCCTCAACCTTATTTGATTTCCCTTTGTGTTTTCACCTCTTGATATTGAACCTGACAAAGACAAACCTACAAAAGATAATAGTGCAAGTAACCCTAAGTAAAGAAGACTAATGTGAAACATTCCATGGTGCCATGAACGACCAGTGTTTGTGTTGTGAATTATGAACATAAGGTGCTGTACATTTTTATTATCCTACGACTGACTATAAAGTAAATAATTAATATAAAACCTCCCCCTCAGCACGCTTCCACAATTGCGGCATATACCTTACCCCCTATAATGTTCATTTTTTGGTAGCAGAGCTTAGTTGCCTACCCCCTTCACTATACATTTTTTGGTAGCAGAGCGTGGTTTCATACCTTTGAATCCCCTTGATTATAGTGTTATTCTCCCGTTTTGGTATTTTGGCTCTTAATTTGGTACCTAGCGCATAATTACAATATAATTTACATAATTTACTTGATTTCCTAACCTTTTTAAAAAAACGTGCTTGTAACGACGCCATTTTTGACCTAAACGTATATAGTTTCTTTCCAAAGATTGTTCGTAATTTAATGTACTTATATAATTCACTTAAGAACAATAAAATGTGACAACAATGTGTATGTATTCAGTATAGAATTACTACGCGTTTCATCCGAGTATGCTCGTGAATTATATTTTATTATAAATAATATTATATAAAATTTGAATACATATAATATTGAATATATAATTGTGTAGTGTGAATGTATAATGTGTAATAAATATAAATAAATATTGAATATAATTTTATATATTAAATATAAGGTATAATAAAGAGATATAGTATGGTTACATATATATTATAATATTACGCCTATACGTAATTACCTATTCCGTTTTAAATTATAATTGAAGTAAGTTAAAATACTTTAATATAATTCCCTTAAAAAACTTACTTACTTTAAAATATTAACCCTACACTATTGTTTTTATTATTACCCTTTTTTTATTTTTATTTAAATGAAGTTTAAGCCTTAATTATAGTTGTAGTCATATTGTATATCATATTATTATATTGCGATATAGTAGACCCCGAGCTCGACCATAACTGGTTTCTTATCTCGCCCGTTGGTAGTGGATTCATTGTTTTTTACGCGTTTACTAAATTTAATATTTTAGTTGAGTTATTTGTTTACTTGATAATTTAAAATGGCTACTCATGATGAAACAGTAAAATGTTCCTTATTTACGGAAAGCACAGAATATAGAAAAAATATAGGTATGGTACGCTTTGTTTCCGATTGGATTACCGATACCTCGGAACTTCTTGGTACTTCTGAAATACCTAGATTATTAACTAGGTTCAAGGATTAAGATTCTCATTGTAATTCATTTGTAAACGCGTCCTCGGTGCTCCTGGGTGGGTTAGACCCGGCTATCGATTACCAAGAAATTAGTTATTTAAAACAAGAAGTGCGTTTAGTAAATAAGAAAATAGACGACCTCCGGGTGCGTCAGTTAGAGTTGTGCCCACCTGCTCCCGTAGTTGATCCCGTCATGGCCGGTACATCCGTAAAAATGAATAATAAAAATATTACTGAGCGAACTCCTTGTAATAGATTGCCTGACTTACCTATACCTAAGTTTGATGGACGTCTTGATTCCTGGATAAGTTTTATTAACCAGTTTGACAGTATAGTAGATTCCCAACACCATTTGACCTCCACAATGAAATTGCAGTACTTAGTAGGATCCTTAGCAGATGAACCTAAGCGGTTATTGCTACATTTAAAAATTGAAGAAGGCAACTATGAAGTTGCTCGGTAGTTGTTGAAACAGCGGTATCACAATACACGGGTACTTGCTGATACCTACATAACTCAGAAATCTCCGGCAAGGTAAGTAACCTTGCCGGAGATTTCGAGTAAATTTACAGGTTTGCGCGCGGCCTTCTTGAACCCCTTATTAACTGCCTATCGCTGTTTAGAGCGCTTAGATTTACCCGTATACTATTGCTCTTATATGTTAGTACATATATGTTTGACTAAGCTTCCCTCTGATTTGAAATCCCGTTTTGAGCGTTGTTATGGCGGTGACGCTGATGAGTTACCTACCTTTGAAAATCTTATTACCTTTTTGGAAGACGAATGTCGTCACCTTGACAACGTTGGCAACACCTCCCTTGTAGATTCTAACCTGACTAAATTAAAAAGTACTGTACATAAACATACTTACCTGGCGGCTCCTCCCTCCCCTATGTTAAATAATAGACAAAAAATGTTACCTATAATGAATAATAGTAAAAAATTTTACCTGTGTGCTTCCTCTTTCTATTACCTCCGTGAATGCCCCAAATTTAAAGCTATGAATCCTAGAGATAGATCGGGATTTGTAAAACATTCCCGGTTATGTTATAGGTGTTTGGACAAACATCCAATTCTTATGTGCAAGCGAGACTATCAATGTTCAACCTGCGGTCGCTCATCCCATCACACTATGCTATGCTTTAATGATTCCCGTAACCCAATGTATCCCAGCTCATACAAAAGCAATTATAAGTATAATTCGAAATTTAATGAACGCAATTATCCGCGTACCCGTCCTGCTTCTTCCTGCGGTCCCCACATGGGCGGGGGCAAGCATAAGAAAACTCCCCTTCGCAACACCAGCGCTCCCCCCAACGACATTCCCAGAGAGCTTCTCCCCCCAGAGAAAATGCTCCGCCCCAACCTAGACATGTTGAAAACAATATTAGATATCGTGGTAATTCCTATAATAGAGAAGATAGACCCACATAGATACTTGTATTACTCCCCCTTCCCCTTGCCTTAATATCTCACCCAATTCCCTTATATTGTTGCCTATTGTTAAATTACACGTTAAAACAGCTAGTGGTTATTATATTGAAGCGCGTGCCTTATGTGATACCGGTGCCCAGGGTTGCCTCATTACAACTGATCTTGTTGTTAATTACCTCAATTTGACCATCTCCCCCTCCTGTGCCCCTGCCCGTGGCATAGGTAATATTCCATTAGTGGTTTCCCGTGGTTCTATTTCCCTGTGTTTTAAACCTTTGTATAATTCCTTCCCTGAGGTGTCAACCTCTGCTATAGTTATAGATGTGATTGCCGGTACGCATCCTGAGTTTGAGTTCCCTGAGTCTGTGTTTTTTCCTAATAGTGATTTTTCCCTTGCTGACCCTACCTATAATAAGCCTGGCCCGATAGATATACTATTGGGTGCTGACGTGTTCGGCGCGCTTTTATTACAAGATAAAATATTTAACTTTAACGGCCTTACTGCTTTATCTACCCAAGAAAGAAAGCATAACCTGTATTTAGTAAAAATAGTACAGTCATATTGTTTTTCTGATGAGCTGAGTTTGTTAAAACTCTTCCCTAAGACGACTCTCACTCTTTCTTGACAAAGAAGGAATCATCAAAGTCGGTGGTCGTTTATGAAACTCCTTTAACGTTCGAGGAATTAACTACGATTTTTGCTAAAATTGAAGCGGTATTAAATTCCCGGCCGTTATGTCCCTTATCTAATGACCCTAACGATCTAGAAGTTTTGACACCTGGTCATCTTTTGATTGGCCAACCTCTTAGTGCTTTGCCGGAGTATCCCTATAATAATGTAAAAATTAATCGTTTAACCCGTTTTCAAGTAGTGCAACAGATAACCCAACATTTTTGGTCGCGGTGGCAGTTAGAGTACCTATACACTCCGCAGACTAGGCAGAAGTGGACTGATTCAGTGAATCCTCCAACAGTAGGCGAGCTAGTCCTCATAAAAGATGATAATTTACCCCCTTTACAGTGGCGACGTGGTCGCATTTCCCAAATTTATCCTGGTAAAGATAGTGTTGTGCGTGTGGTCGATGTTAAGACATCGACAGGTATCCTAAAGAGAGCCTTAACCAAATTAGTTCGTCTACCTATTAGTTAGCTTCTCCCATTGTCTCGTAAACATTAGATGTTTAGGGCGGGGGCTATGTTTATTCATATTTGCGCCGCCCCTGCGATGACCCCCGCGCGGGTTGTTGTCTGAGTCTTTTGCAAACACCCCGCGCGAGTAGTCGAAAAGGTGGCACGTGCGACGGCCGACGCGAGCGCACGTCCTTCCTCAATCGATATATTAATTAGCGGATTTTCCATCAACATTATTTGATTTCCCTTTGTGTTTTCCCCTCTTGATATTGAACCTGACAAAGACAAACCTACAAAAGATAATAGTGCAAGTAACCCTAAGTGAAGAAGACTAATGTGAAACATTCCATGGTGCCATGAACGACCAGTGTTTGTGTTGTGAATTATGAAGATAAGGTACTGTACATTTTTATTATTCTAAGACTGACTATAAAGTAAATAATTAATATAAAACCTCCCCCTCAGCACGCTTCCACAATTGCGGCATGTACCTTACCCCTTATAATGTTCATTTTTTGGTAGCAGAGCTTAGTTGCCTACCCCCTTCACTATACAGGGTCTTTATTGATATTTTCACTATTCACATTCATCGAAAACGCATTACAATGTTATCACGATTAAGACCCCTAGAAAATTTACCTCGATTTGAATATCAAAAACGCTGTACATTTCTAGTATACTTACCGCGTGAAAAATATTTATAATTATAATTATCTCGTTGTTGGCTGGGTCCTCTCTGGTTGTAATATCTATTATTAGAATAATTATGTGTGTATGGTGTATGGTGCAAAAAATATAACAGCTGATCAAAGAGCTCTCTCAGTTTTTTAATTTTAAAAATAGTTCTTATTAGTTTTTTAGTGCATAAAAGTTATGTGTTAAACTGTTTAACCTGCCAGCAGTGTAATCCTATAATAATATCCACCACTCTATAAGATTTATATAATTACAAGTGACATATAACCGTTAAGCATCCGTGAGTTAAGTTTATATCACCATGGAGTCAATCAAGCACTCAATTGTTGAGCTGACACAGCATTTCAATACACAAATGGCTGAATTTCAAAAAAATTTGAACTCTGTGAACAGTGTTGCAAGTCCGGCCACAAATATAACAGTACAGTTCAACACTTTCCGAGCCTTTGTATTAAATGCTCTTGAAGGGCTTCACCTTCAGGTTCAGCTTCTTACTAAACAGTGTGATGACTTGGAAATGCGAAGTAGAAGAAAAATTCTATTGATGCATGGTGTTGGCGAAAATAAAAAGGATGACCTACCTTCTCAAGTATTACAAGTGTTAACTGAACATCTTAAAGTTACAGACCTAAGCACAGATTGTATTAGTAGATGCCAGCGCCTCGGTAAACTCTCGCCAGGGAAGCCTAGACCCATTCTTGTCAAGTTCAGAGATCTACCTTTGAGAAATCAAATATGGTACTCTAAGTCTTCTCTCAAGAACACAGGAATCACTCTCTCTGAGTTTTTGACTAAGCCCCGGCACGAAGCTTTCATGGCTGCAAGACAGCGCTTTGGAATCTCTAAATGCTGGACTAAAGATGGTTTTATCATTGTCACTGGCCCGGATGGTAAGCGTCACAGTATAGTCCAATGCGCTGAGCTTGATAATATCTCTAATAGTTCCGAAACTCAAGCTCAAGGAACCACAGTCTCCACAACGCTCAAGCCAGTCACTGCAGCCAAACAAGTTATCCGCACTAGGAGACTCGTGAAGAAGTAACATTGTTGTTTATTCTTTGTTTTTTCTTTTTTTGTTTTCTCTGATTCCTTTGTTTCTATTTTTGCTTGAATCTTGTTTAGTAAACAAATATTTTAATATCTTAATTAACCAATAGTAATTTGTAACTTCTTTAAGCTTTTATCCAACAAAATTTATAAACAAACATCTTTAAGTGACAGTTGACAGTCATGTCAATTGTAACTGGAAGTTACAATAGATAATAAACATTCTTTTTAGTGTTGCAAGTATAAAATTATCTTATAGTATTTTTTTTTCTTTTTTGTAATTACGGGAAAAACTGCTGACAGGTGGATAAAGTTGAACATTACAATTATAATTTATTCATACTTCTTTTTTATTTTATATTTTATAGTTGATATTTGATTTTAGTAATATATTTTACATCCGTATAAATATATTTATTAGTATAGTGTTATAATTTAATATATTTGTTATTTTTTTTTTAAATTTTATTATTTATATATTTTTTTAGTTTTGTATTAGAATATAACATATTTATTATTTTTAAATATTATTATTTGTATATTTTTTTTAGTATTGTATTAGATTATATTATATTTATTGTTTTTAAATATTATTAGAATGCTTTTAGATGATAGTGAAAGTAGTGGTAGCACAAATGATAATTCATTTCTCCGATGCGGTTCCTCAACAACTGACGATAGTTTCCATAGTATTTCTGATCCTCTCAACGCCCTCTTAGACGCAAAGTTCAGTAGCTTCGCTAATAATTTTAATGTTGTCCACATTAATGCTCAAAGCATACCGGCTCATTATCCAGACTTACTCGACTCGTTTAGTGGAAAACATGTCCACGCTGTACTTGTCTCTGAGACGTTTCTCAAGCCAAGTTTGCCCTCAACTGCATATTCACTTCCGGGCTTCCATCTAATACGCAACGACAGGACAGGGAAAGGTGGAGGCGGAGTAGCTATTTATCTACGAAGTCATATCCCCTTCTCAATATTAGATAAATCACCTTCAGCTTACTCAAACGCATCGGAGCATATTTTTATAGAAGTATTGTTTGGGACTCTCAAAATTTTACTGGGCGTGTTTTATAGTCCTAACCTCCATGTAAACTATTTTGATTGCCTTGAGGCTCTTTTAGAATCGTATTTTCCGGGAGCTGACCATTCAATAATTATGGGTGATTTTAACACATGCCTTATCAAGAAAGATTCGCGTGCAACTCGGCTTAAAACTGTAATAAATAGCTCCAACCTTGATATCCTTCCAACAAATGCAACCCACCTTTTCCCTGGCTGTGCGCCATCTCTACTAGACCTTATGATCGTCTCATCAAATGAGCGGGTTGCTCAATTCCTTCGGACAATTCTCTGCGGAAGCGTGTTCATATCATGATCTCATCTTCCTCTCGTATAAAATTTGACCGCCCAAGGTGAAACCTTCGATAGTGATGCGAAGATGTTTCAACAACATCGATAACGAAAAGTTCATAAGTGATCTTAGTCGTATTGACTGGGATTGTGTATTCAGTGCAGAAACTATTGATGATAAATTAAATATATTTAATTCTATTCTCATTGAACTTTTTGACATTCATGCACCACTACGCCCAATAAAAATAAAACATCTTCCTGCTCCATGGTTAACTAAGGAAATTAAGGTACTCATGGCAAAACGTAATACTGCAAAGTCTTATTACAAGAAAAATCCTACAAGTGCAAACTTACAAAGGTACAAAAAACTACGGAACAGATGTAATAGAATCTGCAGAGATGCCCGACGCAAATATATCTTGTCATCTATTGATCGTAGCAACGCAGCAAAAACTTGGAAATTCCTGAACGCGATGGGTATAGGAGGTAAGCGCACACATATATCAACCTTAAACAATTGCACGGATTTAGAATCTCTAAATAATTATTTTACGAATGTCAATCTGATGACTGACAGCATTAAGTTGAAAACCCTGCAATCACTATCCCTTCTCCCTAAACCTTCAACCATCCCTTTTCTTTTTAATTCTATTACGACAGCAGAAGTACGTAAGCATGTTCTGGCTATTAAATCGGATGCTACTGGTCATGACAACGTGAGTCGCCGTATGATTATGTTATCTCTTAACTCCATTCTTCCTGTACTATGTCACATTTTTAACTTTTCCCTTTCCTCTAGCCACTTTCCTGATGTCTGGCGCCATGCGCTAGTTATTCCTCTTCCGAAAATATCCAATCCGTCTTCATTTTCCAACTATCGACCAATTTCTATACTTCCCTTCCTATCCAAGGTCCTGGAACGCATTGTTTATGAGCAGCTTTACCTATTCTTACATACCAATAATATCCTCTCACCTTTCCAATCCGGTTTCCGCCCTGGACACAGCACAGTCACAGCACTTAATAAAGTCTGTGATGATATTCGATTCGGTATTGACAACCAGCAAGTAACTTTACTTGTTTTACTAGACTTTACGAATGCTTTTAATACCGTTGACTTTGATATTTTACTTGCAATTTTAAAATCCATTAACATTTCGTCAACTGCTACTGAATGGTTTTCATCATATCTTCATGGCCGCAGACAAAGCATTAAACTTGATGGCAGACAGTCTTCGAAGAGCTACATTAACGCTGGCGTCCCGCAGGGTGGTGTGTTTTAAACTTTATTATTTTCCATTTTCATTAACACTCTCACCCCACACATATTGTCTTCTTATCACCTCTACGCAGACGATTTACAAATTTATACCACAGTACCCAACAACGAAATTTCTAGTGCGATCGCTCGGATTAATTCCGACCTACATATAATAAGTATGTGGTGTAAATCTTTTGGGTTATCTATAAATCCAAGTAAGTCGCAGGTGTGTATATTTGGTAACTCTAAACAATTGTCTAAAATTCATTTCCCTTCACTATCGATTACATTAGACAATGTTTGTTTGGAGCCTAGTGCGAGTGTTGTGAATTTGGGAATGAGGATGGATGGCGCACTTTCCTGGTCACATCACGTTTCTGAGCTTAGTCGTAGAATATTCTCTGCCATCGGTAGATTGAGAAGGTGGAAGAATCTTTTACCGATTAAAACCAAAATCTCCTTAGCTCACACTCTTCTCCTTCCAATCCTTGACTATGCTGATTCCTGCTATCTTGACTTATCTCAACAGCTACTTAATAAACTTGAGCGTCTGCAAAATCTTATAATAAGATTTATTTTTGGACTGAGAAAGTACGACCATGTGTCGCAGTTTCGCAGCCAACTAAAGTGGCTGACGATAAAACACAGACGCAACTTACATTCCCTCACTCTCCTTTATACCATCCTCTATCATCCTGTTACTCCTTTATACCTCAAGGAACGCTTCAAGCTCTTGGGGTCAAGTGCCACTCACTCTCAACACCTTCGTTCCCGTACTAACAACACACTAGAGATACCTTTGTGCCGTACAAAATGCTATGGCGACTCTTTTACTGTTAAGACAGTAAAACTTTGGAATGAGCTGCCACTCAAAGTAAGACAGTCCAAATCTGTAGCGATATTTAAACGCCGTCTCAAACAGCACTATCTAGAATTATCTATAAGCTGATAATCTCATATTTATTCAACATATATCCTGTTTGTATGTCCTATGTAAGTTTCTTATGTAAATTTGTGTATATATGTGTATGTATGTATGTATGTGTATGTATGTATGTATGTGTATGTATATATATATGTATATGTGTGTATATGTATGTAGGTATATATGTATGTATGTATTTATATATGTATTTGTGTGTATGTATATATGTATGTGTATGTTTGTATATATGTATATGTATGTATTTATTTGTGTGTACATGTCTGTATGTATGTAAACAATTTAATAGATGTAACGCAATACTTTTTGCACCTTTCTGGATGTTTTTTCGTAAATTTTATGTCATTAAATATAATGGTTGCCTGTAAGAGATCGCTTACAGCGATAAGGCCGCCATTGCACATAAATTTTTTTTTTATTTCTAAAATATTGTTAGAAAAGTGTTAAATTTTGTTTTTGTGCAATAAAGTATTATTATTATTATTATTAATTATTATTTTTGTACCTACTTCGAAATGACATGACATCAGCATTTGTTGAGGTAGAGGGCAAAGAAATCTCCTCGTCCCTCGCCACTTCGCATCGCATTTTTAAGAGAGTTTTAGTTCCTAGCTGCTATTATAGTACTAAGTTTATTATTTTTTAGACCGTCCGAAAAACTGTTTGATTGCTAACTTTTCGTTCAACGGTTATAAAATACTATAATAGAGTCTCCATCTGCTTGAGATACTGTAAAATCTGTGAAAAGCTTTTCTATTTCAGTTCCGTATTCATCTACCGATCTCCAACCCTGAGTAGTCTGTTAAAGACGTGCTTGATTTTTTCGTTAAAAGATGAACTTTCATATCACTGACAATATCTTTAACATAAGTATAATCTATCGACATGCGCAATTTAGCATTTTCGGATAATCTACTCTTTAAAATAAATTTAATTAATAACGGGGTATCTGAATCCATAAGCATATCCGCATACATTTCGATACCATCAATTAATCTTTTTGTGGTCTCTTCCACACCGTCCATGACTGGCAACAAACTACAAGCCGTTTTTAAATCGAAATCCATTTTTGTAGAATTATTTTCTGGCTTAATACACAAATGTTTAATTTCTTAATATAGTATATTAATATTTTCATATATCTCAATAGCTTTATTCACTACATTCGACTTTTCACTACACTTAATATTTTCCAGAATTAAATTACTACTTAAACTTTAAGTTTTAGTTAACTATAAGTTTTTCGCACTCATTTAATTTATTTTTATTTTCTATAATATTACCAGTAAACCTTTTTTTACCTGTCTTTGTTAGGTATTTCTTTATTTCAATTAAAGAATTATATATCGTACATAACTGATCTGTCATACTAAATTCTAATAATTATAAAAGAAAACATTTATTCTAATAATAGCACAACTAATTAGTTTATAGTAATTATACGCCTAAGAATGTCGCCACGAAACATGATCTGTGCGGAATGTTACATCTTTCCTTTTTGGGCGGCCAGTATCATATTCGTGAGTGTCTGAGCACTGCTTTAATGAAATTAATTTATATGATATCTAGGGCTTATATTATTATACTACATTAACATATTAAAATGACATAATTTTAAGCTCAATGACAGTGATGAAAACCGGGTAAAATATATTAGAGCTCGGAACCGCTGCAATACATCATGTAGAGATGCACAAAGACGCCATATCTATAAATCTGTCGAAAACGGCGGCACGGCTAAAACTTGGAAGTTTCTTGAGTCACTAGGAGTTGACAAATCTCAGCAATCAGTTTCGGTCAACATTGATGTTAATATCCTAAATAGCCACTTTACTGCATACAATGCAGTCGATACTGCTTCTAAAAAGCAAACAATTAAGACTTTTTCATTATTGCCTTCTCCTCAATTTAAACCGTTTTACTTCAGCTCTTTCACTGAATGTGATGTTAAAAGGAATATACAATCTATGGCTCAGGTAATCCCTTTGCCTAAAAATGAAAATCCAAAAACCCCTTCCGATTTTCGTCCTATTTCTATTCTTCCATTCCTTTCCAAAATTTTTGAAAAATTAATCCACCAACAATTGAGCCGTTACTTAAGTAGAAACTCTCTCCTTAGTCCATTTCAATCTGGTTTTCGAACAGGTCATAGTACGACTTCTGCTTTAATTAAGGTTACTGACGATATTCGCTGGAACATGGATAGTAAAAAATTTACTATTTTAACTCTTTTAGACTTTAGTAATGCCTTTAATAACGTTGATCATGACATATTATTAAAACTTTTATATTCCTTTAACATATCTCCATCTGTGATAGAATGGTTTCCTAGTTACCTCAAAGGGCGACGGCAACGCATTCGTTTAGATGAGAAATTCTCATCTTGGTGTGACGTCCTCGCCGGGGTACCTCAAGGCGGCGTGCTATCTCCTTTGCTCTTTTCAATGTTTATAAACTCAATTACTCAAAATATCTCTTCTCTCTACCACATGTATGCAGATGATATCCAAATTTACCGGCATTGTAAACCTGAAGACTTGTCAAGTGCAATTGGGGACGTCAACAACGACCTCGAGGCAATTCTCAGATGGAGTCAGTCGTATGGCATAAACGTAAACCCAAACAAATCTCAAGTTATTGTTATGGGTAGTCCAGGCATGATATGCAGGATTGACTGGTCAATTTTGCCATCCATTATATATAATGGTGTCTGCATACCTTACTGTAGTAACGTGCGAAATCTCGGGGTGTATTTTGATCAAACCCTATCGTGGTCAGCTCATATTAATTATATTAGCAAAAGAACGTTCTTGGCGTTAAAATCATTGAGAAGGTTACGTTCTTTTCTACCTATACCCACCAAAATTATGCTAGCAAATTCTCTTTTATTACCTATTCTTGATTATGCCGATGCAAGCTTTACCAATGTCACCGAGGACCAACTTAACAAACTTGAGCGAATTTAAAATCTGGCTATTCGATTCATATTCGGGCTCCGTAAATATGATCATGTATCCTACTTTCGTTCAAAGCTCAAGTGGCTTCCCATACGTTGTCGCCGGAATTTACGTATTCTTACTTTCTTGTACTGTGTGTTATTCAGTCCTACTGCTCCTTCTTACCTGAAGAATAAATTTGAATTTATCGCTGCGCCAGGGAATGCGGTTCGATCTTCACGCAACTTAACGTTACGCATTCCGATTCATAAAACGAAAATATATGATCAGTCTTTTACAGTTCAAGCGACTAAATTGTGGAACAATTTGCCTACAAATATCCTTAAGGCAAAATCATTATTTTCGTTTAAAAAGGCCGTAAAACATCATTTACTTAAATTGTCGACAATTTCTTAGATTACTTTTGTTTGTACTTAGTCTGGCCATAAATACTGTTACTATTCAAAAAAAGAAAATATTACGTTTGAATTTGGAATCTGTCATTTTTATATGATTGCTTGATGTATTTTCTTATTTTCGCGCCATTATATTGTTAAATATTTTGTTATATTAAAATGGAGTGGGGTGATAAAGAGAACCGAATCGCTGTGATTGCCTTACATAAAGTAGGTATGGAGAAAAGTGCAATTTTTAAAACCCTCCACCCGCTTGGTATTAGTCAAATGTTTGTTTACCGGGCTATTGATAGGTACAATGATACCTCCTCTGTTTGTGACAGAAAAAGATCTGGCCGTCCACGTACCGTTCGCGTGAAAAAGGTGATTAAAGCAGTTAGGGAAAGAATTCGAAGAAATCCTGTCCGTAAGCAAAAGATTTTATCTCGGGAGATGAAGATAGCTCCTAGAACCATGTCGCGTATATTAAAAGATGACTTAGGACTTGCAGCCTATAAGAGACGTACTGGTCACTTCTTAACTGATAATTTAAAGAAGAATAGGGTGGTAAAATCCAAACAACTACTTAAGCGGTACGCAAAGGGAGGTCACAAAAAAATTTTGTTTACGGATGAGAAAATTTTTACAATTGAGCAGTATTTTAATAAACAAAATGACCGTATTTATGCTGAAAGCTCTAAAGAAGCTTCGCAATTAGTAAACAGAGTACAACGTGGGCATTATCCCACTTCAGTGATGGTTTGGTGAGGTGTTAGCTATGAAGGGGTGACTGAGCCATATTTTTGTGAAAAAGGTATTAAAACGTCGGCACAAGTTTATCAAAATACCATTCTTGAGACGGTAGTTAAGTCTTTAACTAACACCATGTTCAATAACAAAGAATGGTGCTTTCAACAAGACTCGGCACCGGGTCATAGAGCTCGATCCACCCAATCTTAGTTGAAAACTAACGTTCCGGACTTTATCAGCACTGAAAACTGGCCGTCGTCAAGTCCTGACCTAAATCCATTGGATTATGATTTATGGTCAGTTTTAGAGAGTAAGGCTTGCTCTAAACGCCATTATAATTTGGAGTCCCTAAAACGATCCATTCGGTTGGCAGTGAAGAATTTTCCTCTAGAAAGAGTTCGTGCTGCTATTGATAACTGGCCTCAACGTTTAAAAGACTGTATTGCAGCCAATGGGGACCACTTCGAATAAACATTGTATATTTTTAATAGTTATATATTGATGTATTAAACTAACTCACTATGAAAGGAATAAATGTTACGTATAAAAAAAAATCGTGCTTTTCTTTATAACAATATTTATGGCAAGACTAAGTATTGTATTGTATGTATGTATATATGTATGTATGTATGTATGTATATATGTATGTATTTATGTATATAAGTATGTATGTTCGTGTAGGTATATATTTTTGTATATGTATGTTATATATATATATTTATGTATAATTTGAAATAATATACTAGATAATAATAATAATAATAATAATAAATATACTTTATTGCACAACTTAAATTAAAGAGCAAAAAAGTAAATAATAAAATAAAAGAAGTACAACTAGGCGACCTTATCGCTTAAAGCGATCTCTTCCAGGCAACCTTTGGAAGTTGGAGTTGTATAAGGATGGGCGGTGCATTAATAAAGAAATACATAAATATATATACATATACATACATATATATACACATACATACACATATATACACATACATACATATACATATATACACATACATACATATACATATATACACATACATACACATATAAATATACATACACACTTTCATATACATACATACACATAGATACATATATATTTATATATAAAACTACACATATGACATACATTATACTAAATTGAAAATAATACATAGCAATACCCCGTACAAATCAAGATCTCAACAAAAAGAAAAAATAATTAAGAATTAAAAAAATACAATATTACAGGCTTAAAAAATGATTTTTAAGCCTCTTTTTAAAAATGTGTAAACTTTTAGCACGCCTGATCTTAATAGGAATAGTATTCCATAGTTTGGCAGCTTTTACAGTAAAGGAATTGGAGTAAAAAGAGGAAGAGTGAAGAGGAATTTCAAGTAGTAAGTTATTATCGGAACGTAAGGAACGGGAGTGGGTGTCATGAAGGAACTTAAACTGTTCCTTCAAATATGGGGGAGTAGAAGGATTAAACAGCACTGAATAGAGAAGATGAAGTATGTGAGTATTCCTGCGAAGGCGAATAGGGAGCCACTTAAGCTTATTTCGAAACTCGGAGATATGTTCATATTTACGTACACCGAATACGAACCTAATGCAAAGATTTTGAAGCCGCTCAAGTTTATTCAATAGCTCCTCCTTAATGTCAAGATAACAAATATCAGCATAATCAAGAATTGGTAATAGGAGTGAGTTAGCCAACACAATTTTGGTGGGTAGTGGTAGGAAATTACGTAGCCTACGTAGGCTCGACGATGCAGCATAAATTTTACTACTTACCTCTCCCACTTGTGATTCCCAAGACAAATGCTGATCCATAATGACACCTAAATTTCTTACCGATTCGGTAAATGGAATATAGGATCCATTGATCACTAAAGGTGTCATTTGCGATTTATCAATTTTCGCCAATAATTTGGGACTGCCGATCATAATTGCTTTTGTTTTTAAAGGATTTATCGTTAACCCAAAATATTTGCACCAAGTTGAAATTGTCTCAAGGTCCTTGTTTATTTTTTTGATAGTTACTGGTAGTTCAGCGAGAGAACCTTGTGAGTAAATTTGTAAATCGTCAGCATACAGGTGGTAGAGAGAAGTGATTTTTTGACAAATTGAATTAATAAATATTGAAAATAGAAGAGGAGACAACACGCCACCTTATTTATTGTCTTACAGGTATCATGTATTTGTTTATGTATACTTGGAATAGTTCATAGTTCTTTCTTACCTACCTCTTTTAGTGTAAAATATTTCTTTTCGCCCTAAAGGTTATCTGGAAGAGATGGCTACTAAGCCATAAGATCGCCTTTTGTATATTTTTCTCATTTGTGAGCTATCATATTTAAATAAAGAAAGAATAATAATAATAATAATAATTAAGATTTTAAAAATTGTTCATTTTGTCTGGTATACCACGATGACACGCGTAGCTTCTTTAATTATGCAATGAAACTTACGCACTTTCTTTATTCTTCACTTTTATTGGTAGATTTTTTACTGCACCTGTACAGACTCGCAGCTCGTTTTAGCGCAAATGAATTTACTTCTTATGGCATCGCTTGTTAATCTTGTAAACTCCGATGAAGGTGGCCAACAATATAACGAAGACTACTGTGGTGGTGATGGGATAAATATGTAAATATGATATATATCAGGACTAATAATATAACATAGGAAATTAGGAGCACAATGAAAAACGTCCACTCAATCTAACGTTTAATCGGTGACATAACAGCATACGAAAAACCAACATACGAAAACCTTAAAATTTAGTAACAACTATTTATTATAAATCTACCCAACATATATCACACCTTCATCCTTATTTCTTAATCCCTTGAAACATTCAGTTTACAAAAAAAAATAATGAAATTTAAACCTTTTTTTTTTTTTTTTTTTTTACGTGAGGAAATCCTGTTACGGATACCAGAACGAGTGGGGACTCGAACGGGTTATGTGGGACTCGCGGACCGGCAGATGTAGGCCAGTCCACATACCCACTAAAACCTCACGGTGCTCCTCCTCGCCCGCCTACGGCCGTGAGACACGGGAACTGCACAGTCTTCCGTGAATCACGGCGGCGGGAGCCTGTCAGGCACGTCGCGGAGTCAGGGGCGGTGGAACACCCCCGACGGCCTTCTCGGAGCAGCGCGCGGGAGCGACCTGCGCGCGCCTACTCGGGCCAGGTGAGTAGGCGGCCAGCTTCCCCAAGCTGACCGCCCTCTGGCCGATTAGGGCGGAAGGCGGCGGTCGTGTGCCGCCCTCCGGCGACCCGGTCTCTTGCGGCGGATGGCGAGATTGGCGGATGCCTCCCTCACCCGTTCCGCTGCCTCTTTCTCGAGCACCACTGCCTCGCAGAAAGAGGAGACCGCGTCCCACGACGTCTCGCAACCGGCCATCGCCTTGACCACGGCCGGGAGAGAGAGGTCGTCCCCTATGACGTCGCGCAAAGCGCGACGTTGAGACGCCCAGGCAATGCACACCTCCAACGTGTGCTGGGCCGTCTCCTCGAGGCAGTCGTCGCAGTGGTGGCAGCGAGCGTCGGGCTCCCTCCCAGCGACCCGACACAGGTATCTCCCGAAGCAACCGTGCCCCGTGAGTACCTGCGTGGTGCGGAAGGTTAGGACGCCGTGACGCCTCGCCAACTACTGAAGACAGGACGAACTGCCTCGATCGTCCTCTGGCCGGCGGATGGTGTTGCCAGCCGGGACTCCCACGCCTCCAATGCGGCTTCCCGCTCCTCCACCTGTGGTGCTGACCTTGCCGGATCCACCGACGCTGGGCCCCGACGCCGACAATAGATCGACGCTAGGGAAATAGCGTCCAGGTCCCACGGCAGGACTCCAGCCAGCACGCACGCCACCTCACCGGAGATGGTCCGGTACCCGCGTATCGCCCGGATGGCCATCACCCTCTGCGCCCTTCGCAGCAGGGTGACGTTGTGCCGATCCAGAGCGTCCGCCCATACGGGGGCACCGTAGAGGGCCATCGACCTGACCACTCCGGTGTACAGCCGTCGGCTCGAGGCGCTCGGCCTATTCACATTGGGCAAGAGGCGCGCCAAGGCCAACGCTGTTTTTAACAGCTTCGGGGCCAAGGTGGAAAAGTGGCCCCGAAAACTCCACCGACCGTCCAGAACAAGTCCGAGGTATTTCATGCTCCTTTTCACGTCGATTCGGACGCCACCGACGATGATATGGGCATCTGGAGGTGGGCCCTTCCTAGGAGCATGAAAATATAGGGCCTTGGACTTGTTCAAGGCGACTTCTAAGCCTAGCCGCTTGATGCGGCCGACGACTTCAGCCACTCCGGCCGTGGCGAGAACCGCCGCCTCCCGATAGGTCCTCTGCTGCGCCAAGACCAGCGTATCGTCGGCGTAACAGAGGACCCTTACCCCCCTCAGGGTGCTGCCCCGCAGCACCCAGTCGTACCCGATGTTCCAGAGGATCGGACCCAGCACCGATCCTTGTGGAACACCGGCCGACACCCCGAACTCCTCCCAACCTCCTCCAGGAGCGGGAAAGGTCACAGACCTCCCGGACAGGTAAGCCCCGATGACGCGACGCAGGTATGGAGGCACACGATGGTAGATGAGTGCCTCCTTAATGCAAGGCCAGGGCAGGGAGTTAAAGGCGTTGGCGATGTCTAAAGACACCGCCATTACCCCCTCGCCCCTGTCAACCGCATCCTGCGCATGGGACTTCACCTCGAGTATGGCATCCACCGTCGACCGCCCCCTGCGGAAGCCATACTGCAGGTCCGAGAGGTCCGGACCTGTCCTCTCCAAATGGTGTTGTAGCCTCATGGCTACAACACGCTCGAAGAGATGGCGATCTCGCTCAAGAGCACGATGGGCCTGTAGGCGGAGGCTGAATCCGCCGGGCGACCCTCCTTCTTGATGAGGACTAACCTGCCTGTCTTCCACCGCTGTGGAATTATGGCTTGAGCCAGACAGGCAGAGAATAGCCCTCGCACTCTAGGCCCCAGGGTGTTCAGGGCCAGAGTTAAGGCCCGGCCGGGAACACCATCCAGCCCAGGGGCGGTGCTCTTGTGCCGAGATCGGCGAATAGCTTCTTCGAGCTCTTCCTCCTCGACCTGTGGTGTGACACTGTCGTCTTCCTCCTCCTCACGCGCTGCAGGGCGGGCCATAGAAGGTGGTGAAAAGTTGGCTCGCTGCGGGAACAGCGACGACAGCACTCCTCCGAGGATATCCGGTCGGAGTGTCTGCGTCAGGGGTGGAGACCAAGCCCGTAGCTTACCGAGCACCATTCGGTAAGGCGTGCCGTACGGGTCTGGGTCTATTCCCGCCACCATCTGATCGTGCGATTCGCCCTTCGCACGACCGATTTCCTCCTGCAGCTGCGTCCTCGCCTCGACATAGACGCGGTACAAACGGTCTTCCTCCTGCTCTTCCTTTTGTACCCGTCTGCGATAGTGGCTGTACTGGCGTCTCGCGGCAACGCAGATGTTACGCAGTTGCGCGATCTCCTCCGACCACCAGTACACCTGTCGCCGTTGCGGACGACGCCTGGAACGGGGCATTGACGCGTCACAGATACGCGTCATCGCCCTCTGCGCCCAGGTGGCAGCGTCTTCTGCAGACGCCAAGCTCTGGGGCAGCCAGGCTTCCACTATCGCGGCCTCCTCCAACAACTGCCTGTCGAGGCGACTCAATTGCCACCGCGGTCCACACTCTAGCGAGGTCGGACTGGGAGTTGGCGGCTCCGCTGGATGTGTGGATATCTCGTAACGGATGTAGAGATGGTCCGAGAGAGTCTCCACATCTTCCAGCACTCGCCAACCCCGAACACGGCGGGCTAGGGCCGGGCTCGCGAACGAAACGTCCACCACGGACCCGCCCAGCCTTCGCACACACGTGTTGGTCGTCCCCCGATTGAGGACAGACAAACCGGTGGCAATCACCCACTCCGACAGTGTCACACCACGCACCTCCGTCGTTGCAGAGCCCCACACGCTGGACTTTGCGTTTAGGTCTCCTGCGACCAAGACCTCCGCCGGACGTAGTCGCTCTACTATTTCCCCCAGTCGGATGAGAAATTCCTCGAACTCTGCTAGAGTTCGATTGGGGGAGAAGTAGACACTGACGATGGCTAGGTCGCCGACAAGTGCCGCAACGCATCCCGCACCCTTCTCGACTCGTGAGAAAGGCGGGGAGCCCGCAGCAACCCGGGTGATGAGTGCTACCATCCCGGTGTTGTCGACGACCCAGTCGTCCCTGGCGGGAACGCTGTAGGGCTCCGCAACAACCGCCACGTGTATCGACCACTGCACCAGGCTTTGGACCAATAAGTCTTGGGCTCTGGCGCAGTGGTTGATGTTCGCCTGTAATATATGCACACCCATTACTGGGTGTGCATTGGCTGAACCTCCGCACCCTTTTTTTTCGTTTCAGGAGGAGCCTGGCTTTTAGCCTTAGCAGCCCCTTTCCCCCCGCGCCTGCGCTTAAATTGCGCGCAGATCTTCGCGCAAGCAGCGCTGCCTGCCAGATGTTGGGCAGGTCTTTGCGCTTCCTCACACGCCGGACAGCGTGGTGAGTCAGAGCACGCTGCTTGCTTGTGCCCAGGTCGCCCGCACCTGAAACATTGGGAGCTGCGGTCCACCTCACTCCCGCATTTTGCTGCCACGTGCCCCACCTCGTGGCAGCGGAAACAGCGCAGTGCCCGAGGTTGCAGCAGCTGCACTCGCGCGGAAACAAAGCCCACCAAGAGTCGCGTGCCGCTGACCTTCTTCGCTACAATTATAGGACAGCGGACCCACGCTACGCCAAGGCCATTGCGGTCTTGTCGGATCTCTCCCACCTTTACAGATCCGACATCGCAGCCGCCCACTCGGCAAACGACCTCGGAAGCGCCACCTCCTCGTAAGTGGCAGAGTCGTCTAACCCGCTTACGCGTAGCTCTGCACACTTCATTGGTCTCGCAACCCGAACCTCATTGGCGTCCAGTACCCCACGTAGGCACTGAGCCAGGGCATCCGCCTTGTCTCCACTTTGGCCGCCAGGTAGCTCCAGAACCCTGGCACCAGTAGAGGCGACCCTGAGTCGCATGTCCTTAATGCCGAGGTTTTCCAAATTAACCTCCTGCTTAATTTGGTTAAGGACATCACGATACGTCAACTCCTTGCTAACGGCGGCTGGTTGCAGAGTCAGCGTTACCGCCGCTGAACGAGGTGGCCGTAACTTGGGCAGCTTCTCTGACTTCCCCTTTATAACTTGTGGTGCGGCCTTCTTTGCCGGCTTTGCCGCAGATTTCTTTTTGCCCTTACGCACCACAACGTTCCACCCCTCGGTCAGATTATCTGGGGCAGCAGGCAGTGGACGTGGCTCCACTGGCGCAGGCTGTTGGGCTTTCTTTGCCTTAGCCGCCTTCTTTTTATCCCCTTGCCGCTGTTTGGGCGCCGGGTTAGCAGGCGCTGTCAGAGTCGTCACTGTCTCCGCCTGGCGCTTCTTGTCTGCCGCCAAAGGAGGGCGGACTGATTTTGCTGGGAGGAGCCTGTCCTCTAGCGCCGCGAATCGCGTGTTCAGTAACTTGCCCACTTGCAACATTACTGAACGCGACAGTTCCTCCTCTTTCTCCTTATTAGCCTTGGGCGAAGGATTCGATGCCTCTCTGGAGCGTTCGAGGTCGATCCTCAATTGTGCCACCTCCTTTCTGAGTTCTGTCAGCTCATGAGTTAAGCAGGAGTTGACAGCCCGCAATTGCACAACCTCCTCGTTGGCTGTCCGGCTGGCCAGGATCTAAACAGCCGTGTTTATGGCCCCAGCCGCCTCCTTCAAGGCTTTTGTGAAGGTGCCCTTCAGGTTGCGGGACTTGCTGGCAACTTTATGAATTATTGCCAGGCTGTCAGTGACCTGGTGCTGTAGGTCTTGCACCAAGGGACCGTCCACGTTAAACCTTGTCACCTCCGTCAACTCTAAGAGCCTGGAGTTTGCTCTCGCCTGGACAGTGTGTGTCATGTTTGTGACCTCACTTTCTGCCTGCAGACGGAGCTCTTCTCGCCGGGCTGGGGTCTTCTTGGCCTTCGGCCGCTCTTTATCCTCCTCAGCACCTGAAGAGCCTGAATTGCTCTTCTCACTCCTCTGCCGCTTTCTATATTTGCGACTTTCGACGTTGGAAGTCGAATTCGCGGATCTCATTGAGATGTCTGTGTCCGACCCAGAAGCCGCCCAGAAACGACCTCGTGACGAAGACCTCGACCTCCCACTAATAATTGAGGCGCACTCCGCCAAGTCTAGCCTCTCCAGCACCACCCTCGCACACTTAAATGTACTCTCCCCTGCACTAGTAGGCACAGAAGCCTTACTGGGGTTTTGCGAAGGCACAACCTCTTCCACTCTGCCCTCTTCGGGCAACAACACCGCGCCACCCTCATCGGGCACGCCTACTACTCCGCCCTCTTTGGGCATTTCTACAACACCGCCCTTCTCGGGCCTCTCCCCGTCAACATAATGATATGTCTTGCCCCCCCCAGATTCGGTGGGGCTGCACGCCGAAGCACGAAGGGATTCTCCAGCCTCGGTGAGGCTGGTACCCTCCTGGGGTAAATTTGTTTTAAGAGATATCATCATGTTTGTTACGCTGTTCCACAGCTGGGCTTTTCTGTCGGGGTGTGCTCCCCTAGGCCGTGTGCATAACAATGCACTAAAGGTACGCCCATACCTGGCTGGTTTTGGTCCGCGTCGGGAATAAACTCCCGATCCACTCGCCCGCAAGAGTGAGTGGTTTTCCCCTATCCGCCACCCGGGGGACGCGCCCAGTAGGAGGACCAGCAACTCCCTTGGGATGAAATTTAAACCTATACTAACTTATATTAACTTCTACACTAGACTTATTTATTTTATATAAAAGTAAATACATATTATAAGATACATAATACACATAAACACAAAGTAAATACAAATATTATCGTAGACATATCGACCCAAAATATACAGGTATATAATGTACTTTAGTCAAACTCAAACACATACCCATACCCATTTAACGGGTTTTCGAAGGCGCTGGGAGCGCGTTGATATGGGAACTTCTTCCGTAGTTTCTGGGCAAATGAGGCATTACGGTGATATATCAATCGACTTTTCGCCAGAAGACTGCTGCCGCGTTTGTGCTTCGGGCACGGAATGATCACTTAACACAACTGAATCTTTTGACTGTGTTACAATTGACGTTGGTAAGTCTAAAAATCGTTTCTTAACTTGATCTACATGTCTTTTGATCGGTGGACCGTCATCCCTAACTACTAAGTAATTACGAGATCCTAAACATTTATCTACTTTACCTTTTAACCATTTCTTTCCTTCCCCATATTTCCTTGCCCACATCCTGTCACCTGGATCAAATTTCCTAGTCATCCCCGTTATACGTTGTTTCTGTTTTCTTTGCACTTATTGCACCCTATCTTCTATCATTCTCTCCCCATGTAATAAATCACATCACAGCCTCGACCTAATACGTCTGCGTTGTAACATCATGGCTGGTGAAAGACCAGTGGTACTTTGCTCAACATTTCTGCAGTTGCAGCTTCAACATCAGCCATCGCTTAATGATTTTTTTCTTACACAACTTAACAGCTCCTTCTGCTGCTCCATTACTCGATGGGTGATATACAGACGTGAATGTTACTTTAATCCCATTGTTATCCATAAAATTGCTGTATTTTCTACTGGAAAACGGAGGGCCATTATCTTTTGGTAAATCGAACCTTGCAAATGTAAAACTAATGTAAAAGTCTAATAACTGCGGCTGCCGTAGTTGTTTGCATATAAAATATCTCCAACCATTTGGATGTTGAGTCTATCAAAACTAGAAAAATTTTACTACAAAGAGGCCCTAAAAAATCAACTTGTAGTCGTGACCATGGTTCAGCAATATATGGCCATGGCTTTGGTGGAATTCGGACAGGTGCTGCGTTTTTCATGGTACTAGTTTCACACTCTTTACAGGTTCGTTTGATGTCGGCATCCACGCCCGGCCACCATAACCAACTTCTTTTTTTTTTTTTTTTTAGCTTCACGCTGTATCCCGCACATGGGCAGGGTAGGCAGAGGGAACTGCAGGAACCATACGAACCTAGTGTTAAGACACTCCGTTGCTTAGTCCCTGCTTTTATCCGTCCCCGCTTTCCGCCATTTTCGAGGCATTGCGTGTTGAGAGGCGGTACTTAACGCCGCGCTTTGCCTAGTTTGCCAGAGCGAAGAAAATGGAAATAGAAAAATCCATCTTCTCCGACTGGGGATCGAACCCAGAAACCGTCGCATTACAGGCAGACGTTGCGCCTCTGCGCCACGACGGAACGCAACTTCGTGCAATGTTTTTCATTTTAACAACCCCTAAATGACCCACATGCATTTCCTTTAAGAGTAACGGTGGTTTTTAGGTTTTAGGTATAACTAAGCGGTATCCCCAAATCACACAACCGGCATCTAAATATAATTCGTTACGCCGTATGAAATAAGGTGTTAAATTTTGATCATCACAACTCTTTGGCCACCCGGACTGTATATATAATATTAGCTTTTTAAGTATATCATCCCTATTAATGTGTTCTACAACTGTCTTTCGCATGACCGGTAAAAAATCTTGAATAAAATTAACGTAAGTCTTTTCTTCTATCTGACGTTTTTCTTTACCTACTGGTAATCTCGACAATGTATCGGCGGCAATAATAATTATTGCTTCTAACATATTCTTATAACGTCATAATCATAACCTGCTTATATTACAGCCCAGCGCTGAATTCTACTAGCTGCCATAAGCGGTATGCCCGATTTATCTTCGAAAATCGATACCAACAGCTTATTATCGGTGCGTAGGGTGAATTTTCTACCATACAAATATTGATGAAATTTTCTGAGACCATAAATGATAGCCAAGGCTTCTTTTTGTATCTGTGAATATGATTTTTCGGCGGAGTTAAGCACCCTAGATGCATATGATATTGGTCGTTCCCCTTGCGAGGTTAAATGGGATATAACCGCGCCTACTCCATAACTACTAGCATCCGTTGTCAAAATTAATGGTAAGTCTAGGGAATAGTGCACTAACACTTTACTAGAAATAAGGATCTGCTTTACTTTATTAAAAGCCACGTCACATTGTGTATCCCATTGGAATTTAATATCATTTTGCAATAATTGATATAATGGTGCTAGAATCATACTTATATTAGGTACAAATTTCACGTAATACATCATGTTTATTCATATCTGACAACCCCGACTAGTTTTTTAGTCTTTTGCTAACCCCGCGCGGGTCGTCAAGAGTGTGCACGTGAGACAGCCGGCGCGAGCGCGTCTTTCCTGAAATGATATATTAATCAGCTGTGTGACCTTATTTGATTTCCCTTTTGTGTTTTCCCCTCTTGATATTGAACCTGACAAAGACAAACCTACAAAAGATAATAGTGCAAGTAACCCTAAGTGAATTGGACTAATGTGAAACATTCCATGGCGCCATGAACAATCAGTGTTTGTGTTGTGAATTATGAACATAAGGTACTGTACATTTTTATTATCCTAAGACCTCCTTCCATGACGACGGAAATTCACAGGAGTCAATGGAAAAATTAAGTATGGAAGTCAGGATAGGACAAATTATATCAAGTATGGGAATAATCATTTTACGACTGACACAATCAGCACCAACAGCATCCGAACTTATAGTCATAATGTTCTTCTTAACATCACTTTCCGTGGGATGGGAACACGAGGAGAGGTAATAGCGGCAATTTGATTAAGTATATTTTGCTTGGTAATGTCACTAATTGTACTAGAAGAAGAGAAATGTTTATTAAGCTTATTTAAATCAATATTCTGAGGATTAGTGCTTTGACGTGCTTTACCAACTCCTATGGATTCAAGAAATTTCCACACTTTAGAAGTGTCATCTTCTTCAACTACACGTTTGTGAATATGGCGTGGTTGATGATCTCTACACTCCCTATTGCAAAGATTCCGAGCTTTATTATATTTAAGCTTATTTTTGTCACTTGGATTCAATCTGAATCGCAGTTTTGCCCTGTTTTTCTTTTTTTGTAGTAATTTTATATCCTCTGTTAACCATTGAGCAGGAAGATGTCGCATCCGCACAGGACGCAATGGGGCATGACGATCATAAAGTTGCAACAGCAAGAAATTAAAAGAGGCAACTTGTTGATCAATTCTTGTACAGTATAAAATATCTTGCCAATTCACTGCAGCTGCATCTTCCCGCAAATGATTCCAGTCTATTCCACCAAAATTGCGTCGCAGAAGTATTCTTGACTTCGCTTTAGAAGGAATCTAAAATCTTACATTATACGATAAGTAAATAAGGTCATGATAAGAAAAAGCTATTGAAGGACATTACAGGTATTGACCATGTTTTTCAACATGATCAATGGACGAAACGAGAACTAAGTCTAGAAGCGAGGGTAAGCAATTGGGAAAGTTGTGTGTGGCAGCAAGAGGAAGGATATGCAAATCAGCACCAGTAATCAAGAACTTTAACCGAGAGGCACGTAAATCATTTTTTAGAAGGCAGGTTTTGAAATCGCCCATTAAAATTGTGTGCGAGTACAATGGCTTACTACGCTCCAATAGGGTTTCAAGAGATGAAAAATAATCGACCGTAACGTTTGGGCTATAATATACACCAAGCAAAACCTTTGTATGTGAAAGAACTACTTCGATAAACAGATGTTCAGGTTCACCATTTGCTTGTTGCACAGACTGCTCAACTATGTTAAAAGGAATATGAGATCGTAAGTATATAGCGACCCCACCCCCAGGGCGGACAATACGATCATTACGAATCAAATGAAACCTCGGGAGCTAATATGAAGTCGATTGCAAACAAGGCTTTAGCCATGACTCTGATACCAATATTGCATGAATATTTTTATTGCTGAATGTAGTAAGAAAATCTGAGTAATGTGCAGGAATACTTTGTGCGTTAATGTGGATAGCATTAAAATTTTTCAGAACATCTGAGAAATTTTGCTCAATTGTGTCACTCAATGTGGGAATACTGAAGAAACTGTTAGCACTGTTCGACCCATTTGTGGATGATGAATAGGACAGGAAAGAATCATCAAATTCACCAATACTGTTTGCCATAGTAATTAATATATATAAACTATTAATAACAATAATAAAATAACATAATATGTAAATAATATAAATATATGAATATGTATAATACAAAAAATATATATAAATAAATAAAAATAGCAATTAAATAACTTATTAAGTACCGGCCAGTTGCGAGGAGAGACAAATATACAAATTAGTACAAAAGAAAAAAAAAAAAAAGTAAATATACAAAAATTTACATAAAAACAAAGAAACAAAAAGTAATAACAATAAAAAACAACTAAAAATTACAATAATCCAAAAAACAACAAATAAAATAAAGATAATAATAATAATCTAATAAAATTAAAAATAAATGAAGTAATAAAGTTTCATGTTTATACCGGCCAAAAGACAATCGTCTAACGCAACAGAATAAATATTTATATGCTGTGTCAACCAGATAAGTGCTGTGGTTATTTTATATAAATATTTTTTTTTTAGCTTCACGCTCTATCCCGCACATGGCAGGGTAGGCAGAGGGAACTGCAGGAACCATAAGAACCTAGTGTTAAGACACTCCGTTACTTAGTCCCTGCTTACTCCGTCCCCACTTTCCGCCGTTTTCGAGGCATTGCGTGTTGAGTGGCGTAACTCAACGCCGCGCTTTGCCTTAGATGCCAGAGCGAAGAAAATGGAAATAGAAAAATCCATCTTCTCCGACTGGGGAACGAACCCAGTAACCATCGCGTTACAGGCAGACGTTGCGCCTCTGCGCTACGACGGTCCTCAAATAATATAAATAAAACAAACTTATATCAAAGCAAGACAAATAAAAGTTAATAAAAATGAATAATTACAATTTAAACTAGTGCCTAAAAAATAATAATAATAATAAAGAAAGAAATATATAATATAAAATTTATAAAAAAATAAAAAATAAATAAATAAATAAATCTATTTCTTGGTCACTCGCTTACACCTCTGCACTACCACTTTGTTAATATTTTCAGACTTCTTGTGCACAACAGCCTCATGCACTACTGACAGAGATTTAGGTACGGCCACTGGGATACCCTGAAGGTCAGATAAACATTCCACTGTATATTGCAAACCGTTTGAGGCAATGATATTAACGACTCCGTTCCGTGTCCAGCACTTCCCCACACCAAACCGTTGCCTGGCGAGCATAAACAAATTATGACGGATTTTCGTCAGAAACTCAGATATAGTGATGCCTGAACCCTTGAATTTTGTTTTGGCAGCAAAATATTGTGACTAAACTGCGGAGTTGAAAACTCTACGACAATTGGTCTCGGTTTTTCACTATGCTTATGACTAAGCCGATACGCTGGCACTATACATAAGTTTGAAAAGTTATCAATACCAAGGTCATCAGTCACAAGATTAGTTATCAGCTCGCCTACATCTTCTGCCTTTTCCTCACGTATACCACGGAAAAGAAGTATCTTTCGTCTTCTGGATGTTTCCATTCGGTCGATCTCCAAGGACAGCATTTCAATTAGTTTTTGTAACGAACCAAATGCAGTATGAATAAACTTTTTAAAAGTGCTAAAATCTGCAGCTATTGTTGTCATTGTTACTGGCGACGAGGTTTTGCTTAAATCTTCTTGAAACTCATTCATCTTGTTATTAAACATGTCAGCCATAGCAGTGATGGACTCCTTAATAGCATCCATGGTTGAATATAAAGTATATTTACTATTTTCTTAAGTGGTCAATAAAGGATATCACTAGCCGTCGGTACTTACTATCACAAGCACATTTATGATTTTAAAATACTTATAAATAAAAATTAAATATAAAAATAAACAATGATATTTTAAAAACAGCTGTTCACTTATTCACGTCTACCCTGGTAATCTTAATAAATAATTATGATATTACGCCTACACGTTATTACCTATTCCGTTTTAAATTATAATTGAAGTTAGTTAAAATACTTCCCTTAAAAAACTTACTTACTTTAAAATATTACCCCCTGTTTAGTATTAAATTAAAAGGGATTTATTTTGACTAAAAATATTGTATATATAATAGGATAGGCAACTAAGCTCTGCTACCAAAAAATGAACATTGTAGGGGGTAGGGTGGTATGCCGCAATTGTGGAAGCGTGCTGAGGGGGAGGTTATTTATTAATTATTTACTTTATATAGTCGGTCTTAGGATAATAAAAATGTACAGTACCTTATCTTCATAATTCACAACACAAGCACTGATTGTTCATGACACCATGGAATGTTTCGCATTAGTCTTCTTCACTTAGGGTTACTTGCACTATTATCTTTTGTAGGTTTGTCTTTGTCAGGTTCAATATCAAGAGGGAAAACTACAAAAGGGAAATCAAATAAGGTTGAGGAAAAATCACACCGCTAATTAATATATCGATTCAGGAAGGACGTGCGCTCGCGTCGGCTGTCTCACGTGCCACTTTTTTACTACTCGCGCCGGCTGTTCGCCAAAGACTCAGACGACAACCTGCGCGGGGGTCATCGCAGGGGGCGGCGCAAATATGAATAAACATAGCCCCCGCCCTAAACATCTAATGTTTACAAGACAATGGGAAAAACTAACTAATAGGTAGACGAACTAATTTGGTTAAGGCTCTCTTTAGGATACCTTTCGATGTCTTAACATTGACTACACGCACAACACTATCTTTACCAGGATAAATTTGGGAAATGCGACCACGTCGCCACTGTAAAGGGGGTAAATTATCATCTTTTATGAGGACTAGCTTGCCTACTGTTGGAGGATTCACTGAATCAGTCCACTTCTGCCTAGTCTGCAGAGTGTATAGGTACTCTAACTGCCACCGCGACCAAAAATGTTGGGTTATCTGTTGCACTACTTGAAAACGGGTTAAACGATTAATTTTTACATTATTATAGGGATACTCCGGCAAAGCACTAAGAGGTTGGCCAATCAAAAAATGACCATGCGTCAAAACTTCTAGATCGTTAGGGTCATTAGATAAGGGACATAACGGCCGGGAATTTAATACCGCTTAAATTTTAGCAAAAATTCTAGTTAATTCCTCGAACGTTAAAGGAGTTTCACCAATCACTCTGTTAAGGTGGGTTTTCGCAGATTTAACGGCTGCTTCGAACAATCCTCCCCAATGAGGGCAGACAGGTGGGTCAAATAACCAATTTATACCCTTTTTAGCGAGGTTATCACTAATATCAAGTTTATTTTTAGCTAAAAAATCATAAACATCGTTTAAATAGTTCGAAGCTCCTATATAATTTCTACCGCAATCTGATCTTATTAAACTAGGGAGACCGCGACGGGAAACAAAACGAGAGAATGCAGCGATAAAGGCTTCGGTTGATAATTCTGAAACTACTTCAAGGTGGACTGCCTTTGTAGAAAGACACACGAAAACACAAAGGTAACTCTTTACTAATCTTTTATTTCTAAACACCTGTTATTTCTAAACACCTGCTATTATTATTATAAAATTCTTTAATTTTATAATTTGTTTACCGCACCATTTATTTTGCTCCATAAGGTCTAGTTTCGTTTGATTCGTAACGAGCGAGTCGAGTAAATAGTAGAACGCAATTCAAGGTCGCACGCATTGTCGTATTATAACTTTATTTCAAAAATTATTGTTTGTTTATTGACAATAATTTATTATAACGCTAATATCTTTCTAAAATTAATATATTTTTTTATTATTTTGCTATTTTGAATATAACCGTAGTTTTATCTAAGTTTATATAACTTATAATATTTTGATAATTTGTTTTATTACTTTTCAAAATGGTTAGAGGTAAAAAAGAGGAGGAGGTTGACGAGACTCAACTTAGCCTTTTAGAAGCTAAGCGCGATGCCATGTTTAACAGAATGAAAAGTATATTTAAATCCGCAAAATGTTTCGATAGTAATACCGAACAGGCTTTATTGGATGAAAGTTTTAACATCGATCAGTTGCGTATTGATTTTGAGCGTGTTTTAGACTCTTATAATATTTTATTATTAAAAGTTAATCCAGATTTAACTATTGATTACAATTCTTGGACAGAATTTGAAACCATGTATTCCTTTGTTAAACGAGTCATCTCGAAAATTTCCGATGATAAATTAAATGACAAACTTTTTTTTTTGCGGGTAGACGTGAAAGTGTCAAGACGTTTGTTTAAGTGCTCCTGTTCGGTCTATTCAAATAAAAATGTATTGCATAAAAATCAGTCGTAATAAAGCAGTGCAGAAGTACGGGTGTGTTTTACTTAATCTAATATTTTAAAAACACATACAGTCCATTTTAAGCTTTATAGCTATCATGGTTTGGTCCATAATCGAACCGGATAGTGCGGTGCATCATTTTTCTCGGAAGCCGGCCGGCGAGCGATAACGATTGGCGTAAACAATTTTTTTCATATGGACTTCGATGCATTAGCAAAAAACACTTTGAGCCGAAGAAGTTTTTATGTATAGAGTTTTGTGCATCGATGACTAGTAATTATTATTCAACGAGGATCATTTGTTAATTAAAATTTTAACATTACTGAAATTTCATATTTTCTACGATGGCTTTGGTGGAAAATATAATTGCAACGACAGAAAATTTATACGAATTATTGGAAAAAGCTCGAATTAATCATAAGAAAAGTCCTAAAGCAAGATTGACCGGTGGATATTTACAAACGAGAATTAAGTGCATTGAAAAATATTGGAATTCCTTTCGGGAAGCTCATAAGGAGTTGGTAACGAATACGAGCAAAGATCAACGATTAAAGTTGTTATATTTTACGGAAGATAAACACAGCCAGTTCGAATATCTATATTTGGAGTTAAGGGGCGAGCTGGTAGATATGTTGGAATCCGTTAAATACTCAAGCAGTTCCGGCAAGACTGAGCACGTGGCATCAGAGATGGCGTCAACTGGGTCGATCAACGCTGAAGTTTATCTACCTAAGATTAACCTTCCTACATTTTCGGGTGCATATGAAGAGTGGCAGTCGTTCGAGGATGTGTTTGTGTCGCTTATCCATAATAATTGTTCGGTATTTAGCTAGGTTAAAGAAAACTTCCTTTGGTTTGCTAAATACTTTTACTTGAGATGTTGCTAAGACAAGAAATAGTAGCGGAATGAATATTCAAATTTGAATGTAAAAGAAGAACGATTGTTCATAGACAAAAGATTACAAATTATATAGATAACTGTAAGTAACATAGACAATATGTCCTATAAAATAAATGTAGTGCAGGTCCACACGTAGGCGCCAACATATTCCCTCCTCTTGAACGCATAGCTCCGCGTTCAAGACTCGTCCTCTGGGTGAAATAAAGGGCAGATGCGTGTTAGGGATCGACGCACTACACCTCTCGTAGTTCGAACGTCCGCAACTCTTGCGATACCGTCAGGTCCAGGGTGAAGAAGCGTGACACGTCCCAAGCGCCAATGCAAGGGGACGGCATTGTCTTCTTGAAGGAGAACCATGTCACCGATGCGTAGCCTTTCATAATTGGAACGCCATTTGGTTCGCTGCTGTAGCTCGCTGACGTATTCACGCTGCCAGCGACGCCAAAAGTGTTGTCGTAATTGTTCCAAGCGCATGTAGCGGTTAAGGTTATTGGGGCTGCAGTCTTCAATGTTTGGAGAAGGCAAAGCAGTTAATGGCCGACCAATCAGAAAGTGCCCTGGAGAGAGAGGAAGCAAATCGTTAGGAGAGGTGGACATAGGATATAGAGGACGACTATTTAATATAGCTTCCACTTGTGCTAAAAGCGAAGTTAATTCTTCAAAAGTTAAATTATTATTGCCAATAATTCTTTTGATGTGAAATTTTGCTGATTTGATTCCCGCTTCCCATAGGCCACCAAAGTGAGGAGCGTAGGCGGGAATAAAATGAAATTTTATTTGTTCGTCAACGGCAAAATCAGATATAACGGGATTAGTTTTCAGAAAATGAGATAGTTCCTTAGCCGCGGCAACAAAATTGCGACCATTGTCGGAATATATCTCCGCTGGCTTGCCCCTACGCGAAATGAATCTTCGTAACGCTAGTAGGAACGCATCTTTAGACAGATCGCTCACTAATTCTAAATGAATACATTTATAACGAAAGCAAATAAATAAACATAGATAGCACTTGGCAGTTTTAGCACCGCGACCCTTTCTGTCTAACATTGACAAAGGTCCCGCAAAGTCGATACCAATAGTATGAAATGGAAAGGCAGGCATCACGCGTTGGTTTGGTAAATTACCCATAAGAGGAGTAATAGTCCGCCCTCGGTGACGGCGACAAGTAATACAATCGCGCGCAGTACGTCGAGCTAAATGCCTTCCCGCCACTGGCCATACCGTTTCTCTTATCGCGTACAGTAGCGTCTGCGGCCCTGCGTGGAACAGACGCGTGTGCTCGTAACGAAATAAAATTTTTGTTAAGTGATGTTTTGCATCGAGTATGACGGGGTATTTTTTATTATAGTTGTATGATGATGACTCAAGCCTTCCGCCTACACGCATAATTTTGTTTTCGTCTAAAAAAGGGTTAAGGGATGAAAGTTTACTTTTTAAACTAATGGATTGTCCCTTTAAAAGACAAGCGTATTCCTTAGGAAACGATTCCTGTTGACATAAAATTGCGAGTCGATTAAATGAATTATTTAATTCTGCTAATGTTAATTGGCCAATAGTTTTAGAATTTTTGTTTTTAGTGTTATTAATAAATCGTAATAGATATGCAAAACAACGTTTTAATTTGATAAAATTAGAATAATTTTCGAAATTGATTAAGTTTTGTTCAATAATAGCTGCGTTTGTTTTTAATTCGGGTAATGGTTCCGTAGCTCTTGACATAGTAGGCCACTTGTCCTCCTCCTCAAACAAAAATGTAGGCCCATGCCACCATAGCTCTGAGTCCTTTAACTGAATGGGTTCGACGCCTCGAGATATTAAGTCGGCGGGGTTGTGGTTTGTAGGTACATGACGCCAAGCTAAGCGGTCAGTGTTTTCGCAAATTTCGACGACTCGTTTTGCGACGAACATTTTTAAATTGCTAGGAGTACAGTTGATCCACCCTAATACTACGCTTGAGTCACACCAGTGTATGCATCTTGTTATACGGACTCGAAGCGATTCAATGCAAGTTTTACTCAAATTTGCCGCAAGTTGTGCCGCGCACAGCTCTAGCCGTGGTATTGTGGTAGGCTTTATCGGAGCGACTTTTGATCGAGCACATAGTAGGTGAACTCGTACGTTGTTAGAAGCGTCGGTAGACTTTAAATAGACACATGCACCATATGCATAACCTGATGCATCGCAAAACGAATGTAATTCTATCCTTATGAAATCGCATAATATATAACGAGGAATTTTTATTGAAAATGTGTGTAAAGTGTTTAAGTTTGCTTGTATGCGCTTCCACTCGTTCACAAGATTGTTTGGAACGGGTTGATCCCATTCTAACTTCAACGTCCATAATCGCTGTATTAATAATTTTGAAAGTACAGTGGAAGGCGAAACTAGTCCTAACGGATCAAAAATTTTAAAAGTATGTGAAATAATCTGACGTTTAGTACAGGATTCACTCGGTATTGTTGGAATTTGACAAGAAAAATGTAAATTATCGCCTTTTGGATCCCAGCCTAAGCCTAGTGTGCTAGTAGAATTGCTAAGGCTAAGATTATCTTCTAAATTAATAATTGAGTTTTTAAAAATAGTTGGTAAATTAGATCGAAATTTGCGTAAATTAAAACAGCCTGAATGTAAAATCGTTTGAACTGAATTAAAAATGTATGAAAGCTCTTCTTCACTATTTGCACCGGTAATTAAATCATCGCAATAAAAGTCACGCTGAATTATTGTTTTTAAATTGTGATTATTGCACTCTTCTCCCAGCTGATAAAGACACCTAGTGCTAAGAAAACTAGCACTGGCGAACCCATACGTGACCGTATTCAACCTTAGTGTTCTACGGGGTTGAAACTCATCTTCCCTCCATAAATCTGCTGAAGACTTCGATCCTTGTCATGAACATTGATTTGACGATACATTTTCTCAATATCGCCCGTGAGAACATATTTGTATAATCGAAATCTTAATAATATGGAGAAAAGTGAGTCTTGAATCGTGGGCCCTGTCAGCTGGATATCGTTTATTGAAACCCCTGATGTGGTTGGCGCTGAAGCGTCAAAGACAACGCGTAGTTTAGTTGATTCGCTGTTCTCCTTAAGAACAGCGTGATGACATAGAAAATGACCGGATGCCGACGTATTGTCCGATAGCTCCGAACAGTGTCCTAAATCTAAGTACTCCTTTATAAAACACGAGTACGCTTGTTTTAATTCAGGATTTTTTCTAAACCGCTTCTCGAGATTAAGGAACCGTTTCTTTGCGAGATCGTATGAATTACCTAAGATATCTGGTGAATCCTTGAGAGGCAGACTAACACAAAACCTACCAGATTCTAAACGGACAGTGTGAGTCATAAAGTGCTGCTCACAAGCCTTCTCACTATCACTTAATAAAGGTCTTTGAGGCAACTCTTCGAGCTCCCAAAACCTACTCATTTGGTCATGTAACCGTTTGTTTAAAGATAGCTTTGACATAAAATTGCAATTAATTGAATTTGAATCAGAGTTTAATAAAATAGGACCGGAAACTATCCAGCCGAACTGTGAACTGCGTAAAAATGGTTTATTTACACCTAGAGATTTTGTTCCTTTCCTATAATCTCCCAAAATAAATCGGCACCTAGAAATTGGGATCAGCTAATTTGATATGTGGAGGCAAATTAAATTGTCTGTAGTCTATGTAAGACTTAGGTAGATTTCCCGTTAGCTCGGGCATAATAAAACATGTGAGAAAAACATTATAATTACTTTGCAGTGAATTAAATTTTACTAGACACCTTTCATTGATATGATTACTGGCTACGTTCCCTATGCCTACAATATTAAGGTTCGTGGGTATGGATTCCAACCCTAATCTATTTTTAATGATTGAGTTAAAAAGCTAGACTGACTGCCACTGTCTAACAGGGCACGTATAGTTTCAGTCTTCGAATTTACTGGATTCATGACTTCGATCATGACTGTCGACAACATGACGTGCGTAAAAGGTTGTCTAGAAAATTGACGCTAAGTTCGTCTTGTGCAGTCTGAGAAGATGAATTTTTGTTTGAATGTGACGGCAAAGAATCGTTACTATGTTTATGTAATAATGTATTGTGACGTCCCTTGCATTCGCGACATGATCCTGAGGTACACTGACTATTATGGCCGGAACGGAGACAATTTATACAAAGTTTAAGTTTGAAGGCTTCGGCTACTCTTAACTCAGGCGTTTTCGCTAAAAATGAAGGGCAATTATAAATGAAATGGTTACCCTTGCAACAGACACAATGAGAACGATTTTTATTTGTTTGATTAAAACCTAAATTGGAAGTGCACGAAAACGATTTTTTGATGTTTCGCAACCTTAAAATGATTATTGCTATTGCCAGACGATGACATACTAGTAGAAATGTGCTTGTTATGCTTAAACGATTCTAATACATCAGCACGGTCCTTGATAAACTTATGAAATTGTTCTAAGGTAGGCATATCACTTAGAATATTGCGATGCTCCTCCCACTTCATACTAGTGTGGTTATCGAACTTTGAACTAACTAAATGTATGATTAGCGTATCCCACTGATCTGTGGGCTGACCTAAGCTTGCTAACGCACGTAAATTTTTACTAACGTGATCAATCAATGATCGTAATGACTGCTCGGATTCCCTACCTAACGGCTCAATGTTGAACAAGGCATTGAGGTGATTATTTATTAACTGTCTCTTATTGTCGTACCGCTCGCACAGTAAACTCCACGCCTTGTTGTAGTTTAATTCCGAAACTTCCAAGTTAGAAATGACACAAGCGGCCTCACCCTCTAAATATGAGTTTAAATAATAAAACTTATAAATAGGTAGGATCTTTTCGTTGTAATGTATAAGAGATTTAAAAGTATCACGAAACTCGAGCCAGCGGAAATAGGTTCCGTCAAATTTCGCAATTTGTATTAATGGTAATTGAAAACCTATGCCATGCGTTTCGCGCCGACATTGAGAATACCTGCTTTCTTCGTCATCTAAATTTTGCGTAGATTCAGAATAACGCGTAATGATATTTTGAGCAATCGATATGCTACCATCGATGTCATTCTCAATCTCCTCGCGAATATCCAGCTCAGCTTCTAAAACATCACCGTTCGAAGTTTCGATCTGACCTTGCACGTCGTTAAACTCGCTCGATAAACATTCGAACTTACTTAGCTTGATCTTTATTTCGTTTAATTGAATCACGTCTAAACTAGACAATTGTTTAATTTTTGTATGTAGTTTTTAAACTTAGTGACGCGTCCTTTTATACTACTGCGTTTTAAAATTAATTCTTTTAAAGTAGACATTTTAATGCAAACAAAAGAAACAAACGTAAGTATTAATGAGAATCAATGAATGGAACAGCTGACCTACTCAAACGCCACAAACACTTCACTCGAGTAGGTACTAAAGTTCTTTACATACGCTCCTCCCTTGTTTAGCGATAAGCTAATTGCTTCGGACACCTGCAGAGACAGACCGGTTCTCAGTCCTCAGCGTGGCAGTAACGCGCACGGTCAACACTTTCGTACGCTGAAAAACGTCGGCAATATATGGTTAAAATAATTTGCCTTAAAATGAATGATGAAATGGGATGCGTATGAAAATATGAAGTGCTTTAAGTTTAGGTTGCGAATTATGGCAGTGTAATTTACAGAAGTATCAGGAAATAAATTGAAATTCGTTTAAAATAATAAATAAAAAGTGCGTTTAATACGTTAGAATCTAACGTAGCTGTCAGCTGTGTAGCAATAGTGCTGCAATTGAAGTTATAGTTAAGTTGAGTTATATTACAATGACTTGGCAAATTTGAAATTTAACGGTTACAACTAACCTTTTGAATTTACAGGATATGAGCTAATACACTTGGTGGATAGCTATAAAAACAGTGTGGTATGATAATGGTGATAATAGATAGATGGATGATGGTGATGGATGGATGATGATGATGAACGGAGAATTTTGAGGGAATATGGACACTTATCTGATTTGGCCCTGCTTCGGCAGCGTTGATAGGTACTGCCGGCTGGTGCTTGCAAATCTTCTTAATGTTGCTTGAGCGTCAAGCCGTGTGCTGCGATGCTGTTGCGAATCGGCGATGGCTTCAGACGCGATTCCGTTGGATTGAAATATTTCTTGCTTAAGGTCCTGTCACGGTCGCCAATTTTTTATGTTCGGTATTTAGCTAGGTTAAAGAAAACTTCCTTTGGTTTGCTAAATACTTTTACTTGAGATGTTGCTAAGACAAGAAATAGTAGCGGAATGAATATTCAAATTTGAATGTAAAAGAAGAACGATTGTTCATAGACAAAAGATTACAAATTATATAGATAACTGTAAGTAACATAGACAATATGTCCTATAAAATAAATGTAGTGCAGGTCCACACGTAGGCGCCAACAATAATAAAAGGCTTAGTGATGTGCAAAAGTTGCATTATTTGAAGTCATGTGTGGCTGGTGAAGCGAAAAATACTATTAAAAACTTTCAAGTGATCGAGAAGAATTACAGTGTAGCTTATGAGACTTTAAGAAATAGATATTCACATAAAAGACTTATTGTAGATGCTATTTTGAAAAAAATATTTGGTATCAAAAAAATAAATACTCAATCTGCAAATCATTTAAAATATTTAGTTGATAGTATACAAGAATGTTTAAGTGGTTTACAAAATTTAAATATATCTTTTATTAATTGGGATCCGATATTAATATTTTTAATTTCTCAGAAATTAGATTTAGAGACTCACAAAGAATGGGAGAAATTTGTAAGTACTGAATACCAAAAGGAATTACCTTCATTTAAAAGTTTTATTAATTTTCTAGAATCTAATATTCAAACATTAGTTTTATTAACGCAACCATCCACTATACGCCCCACTCGAGAACGTTCTTTTCATGCCAACGCTGTGCAAAATATAACTTGTAGTCTTTGTAATAAAAATCACTATTTGTATACTTGTAAGGATTTTGGAAAGTTAGATACTATCAAAAGAAGGGAGTTCGTTAAAGATAATAGACTATGTTATAATGCTTATCATCAAATCATTCGGTCAATAATTGTAAACAAAAGAGTTTTTGTAGAATTTGTGGTAACGACAATCACTTTTACATCAAAATAATTATAATATGGAGGACAGGAGGGAGAAGACCGGACAATCGGAGAATAATTCAACCGGGCTATCTTCTTTGCATTCAAAGTAGAAGGTGAGGATAATGATTTACCAAACATTTCAGTAATGTCACACCTATCGTCGGGACCCAAAATGGCGCTCTTGGCAACTGCACTCGTTCCAGTAGGAACTGTTTGGGGGAAAAAATAATATTAAGGGCTTTAGTAGATCCTGGATCAGAGGCATCATTTATCAGTGAAAGAGCAGTTCAATCATTACGACTCAAAAAAACTGCGACCAATGGTACGGTGACAGGTGTAGGGTCAACCACAACTACAGTCAGTCACGTGGTACAGTTGGAGTTATTATCACGATACGATTTGGAATTCAGGCTCCCTGTACATGCATATGTTTTATCATCACACGTAACGACTAAATTACCGTATCAATCAATCAAGCCAAGGTCACATTGGTCACATTTGGAAGGTCTCAACTTGGCTGATCCCAGTACTATACTGCTAGTAAAATAGATATACTACTTGGGGTTGAAGTGTACACGGAAATTGTTAAAAACAATTTAATCAAGGGCAAAATAGGATCACCGTCAGCACAGGAAACCAGTTTAGGTTGGATTTTGTTTGGAAACATTTATGATAACAAAACTCAAAGTACAATCATAGTCATGCATCATAAAATCGAAGTAGAGGTAGACAATATGTTAAGAAATTTATGGTGTATTGATGAATCAAGAAGAAGGGAATTTACGGCAACTGAAAAGAAGTGTGAAGAGATTTATTTAACTAATTATACTAGATCACCAGATGGGAGATATATTGTTAAGTTGCCTTTGATAGAATCAGCAGATCAAATAGGAGAAACAAAGGCTGAAGCTCTTAGAAGATTACAGCTATTAGAAAGAAGATTAGAAAAAAACCACAACTTAAAGAAGACTACAGAAGAATTATCGAGGAATATTTGTTATTAAACCATATGGAAAGAGGTGCAGAAGAAGAAAGAAATAGAAAGGCAATATATTTACCTCATCATGCAGTCATTAAAGAAGAAAGCAAAACTACAAAATAAGAATCGTTTTTGACGCTTCTTGTAAAAGCTCAAATGGGAAATCATTAAACGATATACTCATGATAGGACCGCAATTACAAGAAGATCTCAGAAATCTAGTCCTGAGGTGGCGCTTAAAACCAATATGCTTCGTGACTGATATACCAAAAACGTACAGAATGATATTAGTAAAGAAAGAAGATGCAGATTTACAGAGGATTTTATGGAGAAATAATATAGAAGAAGATGTAGAAGAATACCGTCTATTGAGAGTCACGTTTGGTACGGCTTCAGCGCCTTACTTAGCTGTTTAAAACATTAATGCAACTAGCAGAAGATGAAGGTAAAGAATATCCCGAGGCAGCTAGAACGATCAAAGAAGATTTCTATGTAGATGATTGCATGAGTGGTGGTTTTACAATTGAAGAAGCTATAGAAGTAAGTAAAGGGCTTGTGAACATATTAAGTAAAGGTGGATTTACATTACAAAAATGAGCATCGAACAATCAAGAATTTTTAGATATCATAAGACCAAAAGAAGAAAGTCTGAAGAATGATAAAGATGAATGTATAATAAAAACTTTAGGTTTAACGTGGAACATGGTAACCGATTCCTTTCAGTATCAATTTAGATTGCCACAACAACCAGAGCTTATCACTAAGAGACAATCCTCGCGGATATACAGCGACTATTGATCCCCTTGGGTGGTTGGGTGCAGCGATTGTTTCCAGCTAAGATCCTAATACAGAAACTTTGGATCGAAAGACTAGGATGGGATGAATATGTTGGAGATATACTTAAAGAAGAATGGTTAAAAATAAGAACAGAATTTGGTAATTTAAGTAAGGTAAGGGTCCAAAGATGGATCAAGACAGAAGGAAGGAATTAGATAATATCCACTCTTCACGGTTTTTGCGATGCTTCAAATAAGGCTTATTGCGCTGTTGTATATTATAGAGTGGAAAGTAATAATAAAATTAAAACCGGTATCATAGCATCCCAAAACCAGAGTAGCACCTGTGAAACCGATTTCAATTCCACGACTTGAGCTTTGCGGAGCGGTATTATTGGCAAGACTTTAACTCAAGTCAGGAAGCGATGCGGTTACCGCAAGATAAAGTTTGCGCATGGACGGATTCATCAGTTGTTCTGTCATGGGCTTTGTGGAGATGCCTCTAAGGTGGAAGGTTTTTGTAAGTAACCGTGTAGTAGAAATATTGGATAATTTAAGTAATTCTCAATAGTTCATGTACAATCGTCTTCGAATCCAGCTGATTTGGTTCGAGAGGTCTTGTATTTTCTGAATTAATTAAAAATAAACTGTGGTGGAAAGGGCCAAATTGGCTAAGAGAAAAGAAAATACATTTTGCTAAATTGGAATATTATACCTACGGATTTAGAAAGAAAGAAAAATACACATAATTTAAAAATTGAAGGAAAATGAGATATAACATATTTGAAGATTTTGATTCTTTAGATGAACTTTAAGAGTATTGGTATATTGTAGAAGGTTTTTAAATATAGAAGAAATAAGAGTAATACAGATAAGATTATAACGTTAAAGGAGTTAGAAGAATCTATAAATACATGTATCATCATATCTCAGAAAAATATTTTAAAGAAGAATAGACAGACTAAGTACTAAGAAATATGTAAGGAAAATTAGTAGACTGAAAACGTTAAATCCTTATCTGGATAAATGCAATGTCGTCAGGGTGGGCGGCAGATTACAAAATTCAGATCTAAGTGATGAATCAAAGCATCCTATTATACTTGATAGCAAATGCCGCTTGGCTTACTTAATCATCGCAGATGCTCATAAGAAGACAATGCACGGCGGAATTCAATTGATGCTTTGCTATATCAGGTCTAAATACTGGATTCTGGTATAAAGAACGCAGTAAAGGCATTTATATACAGATGTATCATTTGCACAAGGCAGAAGGCTGCATCAAGGACTCAAATTATGGGAAATTTACCTAAAGAGCGCATTACTCCTGCGCGTCCGTTCCTACATACCGGAGTTGACTTTGCCGGTCCCTTGCAAGTCTTAATGTCAAAGGGTAGAGGAGCAAAGTCAAATAAGGCCTACATCGCTATATTTATTTGCATGGCCACGAAAGCCATTCATTTAGAATTGGTGGGTGGACTTATCATCTGAGTCTTTTATTGGAGCGTTCCGCAGATTTGTAGCTCGAAGAGGAAGTGCACTCATATTTGGAGTGATCAAGGACGTAACTTCGTTGGAGCCAATAAACAGCTAATAGAGCCTTCAAGGAAGCTAGGCTTGAATTACCAACTAACTTGTATGACATTTTGGCTTCTGAGGGAACACAGTGGCATTTTATCCCGCCATACAGCCCAAATTTTGGAGGCCTATGGGAGGCCGGCGTCAAGTCGGTAAAATATCACTTAAGACGCATCTTGAACTCCAGACTTACTTTTGAAGAAATGACAACTACGCTCTGTCAAATTGAGGCTTGTTTGAATTCAAGGCCATTAACACCAATTGATACCACGGATACTGATTTCAAAATACTCACACCAGGGCATTTTTTAATCGGCGAAGCACCTGTCACAATACCAGGTCCAGATCTACGACATTGCAATTTAAGTAATTTATCGCGATGGCAATATGCACAAAGATTGGTTAGAGACTTTTGGCATAAGTGGCAGGCTGAGTATTTATCTAGGCTACAAGAACGTCCCAAATGGCTCAAACCCATAAAAGAGTTTGAAATGGGCGATATTGTTCTACTGAAGGATGACCAATTACCTCCAGGTAAATGGTCATTAGGGCGTGTGGTTGCTAAACATCCTGGACTTGATAATATCACCAGAGTGTATAGTATTAAAAGTGGTAGTGATGTAATAAAGAGATCGGTGTCAAAAATTTGTTATTTACCTATAGAATCTAAGTAGGTACATAGGTTTATTTTATTTATAAAATCCACATATGCTTATTATCTAGTTTAGAACTTTCTCACTTTTTAGAGTTTTGCTAAGATGTTTTATCAAAAAGAAAGCTTCCATTAAATTTACTTAGATAATTGAAATGTTAAATCTATAAGGTTTTATAGTAAGGTTGTGAAATGCTTGCATGAAATTGTTTCTTTAGTAAAATGATTAAATTAACTTTTATTGTATAAATTTGAAAAGCTTAAGATAAGGAAGAAATTAATTTTGTAAGTACATTAAGTAACTTAAAGGACTATTGTCCTTTGGTGGGCGGCATGTCGGTCTATTCAAATAAAAATGTATTGCATAAAAAATCAGTCGTAATAAAGCAGTGCAGAAGTACGGGTGTGTTTTACTTAATCTAATATTTTAAAAACACATACAGTCCATTTTAAGCTTTATAGCTATCAATAGATATATATATATATATATATATATTATATATATAATATATATATATATATATATATATATATATATATAATATATATATATATATATATATATATATATATATATATATATATATATATATATATATATATATATATATATATATATATATATATATATATATATATATATAATATATATATATATATATATATATATATATATATATATATATATATATATATATATATATATATATTATATATATATATATATATATATATATATATATATATATATATATATATTGTATATAGTATATAATGAATATGATGAACTGCGTTCTGCTACCAAAAAATATATATTGAATAGTGGGTAGGGTTCAGCAATTGTGGAAGCGTGCTGAGGGGTAGCTTATTTATTAATTATTTACCTTATAGTCGGTCTTAGGATAATAGAAATTGTACAGTACCTTATCTTCATAATTCACAACACAAACACTGATTGTTCACGGCCGCCATGGAATGTTTCACATTAGTCTTCTTCACTTAGGGTTACTTGCACTATATCTTTTGTAGGTTTGTCTTTGTCAGGTTCAATATCAAGAGGGAATACACAAAAGGAAATCAAATAAGGCTGAGGGAAAATCACACCGCTAATTAATATATCGATTCAGGAAGGACGTGCGCTCACGTCGGCCGTCTCACGTGCCCCTTTTTTACTTCTCGACAACTACTACTCTGACCGCTCGCGCGGGGTGTTCGCACAAGACTCCAAACTAGTCGGGGTTGCCATATATGAACAAACATAGCCCCCGCTCTAAACATCTAATGTTTACGAGAAAATGGGGAGTAGCTAACTAATAAGTAGACGAATTAATTTGGTTAAGGCTCTCTTTAGGATACCTGTCGATGTCTTAATATCGACCACACGCACAACGCTATCTTTACCAGGATAAATTTGGGAAATGCGACCACGTCGCCACTGTAAAGGGGGTAAATTATCATCTTTTATGAGGACTAGTTCGCCTACTGTTGGAGGATTCACTGGATCAGTCCACTTCTGCCTAGTCTGCAGAGTGTATAGGTACTCTAACTGCCACCGCGACCAAAAATGTTGAGTTATCTGTTGCACTACTTGATAACGGGTTAAACGATTAATTTTACATTGTTATAGGGATACTCCGGCAAAGCACTAAGAGGTTGGCCAATCAAAAAATGACCAGGCGTCAAAACTTCTAGATCGTTAGGGTCATTAGATAAGGGACATAACGGCCGGGAATTTAATACCGCTTCAATTTTAGCAAAAATTGTAGTTAATTCCTCGAATGTTAAAGGAGTTTCATAAACGACCACCGACTCTGATGATTCCTTCTTTGTCAAGAAAGAGTGAGAGTCGTCTTAGGGAAGACCGCAAGGAAACGCTACGCGCTAACGCGATAAGGATACAGATAGCTCAACGGGTAAGTTTCGGGTTTTATTTATAAATCTCACCATCGTTATCTAAGGTCTAATAATGGTTTGAGGGGTCTCTTCAACCTTCCAGAATTTCTCGATGAGAGAGGTAAGGATACTCCAGTCATGGGGGGGCTCTAATTCACCATAATCGGCAGCGACTGGACCGCAAACAATATAACCAAAAATGTAGATAAAGCAGTAAGGCCGTTAAAGTTAAATATTTTATCTTGCAATAAAAGCGCGCCGAACACGTCAGCACCCAATAGTACATCTATCGGGCCAGGCTCACTATAGGTAGGGTCAGCAAGGAAAAATCACTATTAGGAAAAACACAGACTCAGGGAACTCAAACTCAGGATGCATACCGGCAATCACATCTATAACCATAGCAGAGGTTGACAACTCAGGGAAGGAATTATACAAAGGTTTAAAACACAGGGAAATAGAACCACGGGAAACCACTAAAGGAATATTACCTATGCCACGTACAGGGGCACAGGAGGGGGAGATGGTCAAATTGAGGTAATTAACAACAAGATCGGTTGTAATGAGGCAACCCTGGGCACCGGTGTCACATAAGGCACGCGCTTCAATAAAATAGCCACTAGCAGTTTTAACGTGTAATTTAACAGTAGGCAATAATATAAGGGAATTGGGTGAGATATTAAGGCAAGGGGAAGGGGGAGTATACAAGTATCTAGCTATGTGGGTCTATCTTCTCTATTATAGGAATTATCACGATATCTTATATTATTTTCAACCTGTCTAGGTTGGGGCAGAGCATTTTCTTCTGGGGGGAGAAGCTCTCTGGGAATGTCGTTGGGGGGAGCGCTGGAGTTGCGAAGGGGAATATGTTCTTATGCTGGCCCCCGCCCATATGGGGACCGCGGGTAGAAGAAGGACAGGTACGCGGATAATTGCGTTTATTAAATTTGGAATTATAATTATACTTGCGATTGGATGAGGTGGGATACATTGGGTTACGGGAATCATTAAAACATAGCATAGTGTGATGGGATGAGCGACCGCAGGTTGAACATTTGTAGTCCCGCTTGCACATAAGAATTGAATGTTTGTCCAAACACCTATAACATAACCGGGAATGTTTTACAAATCCGATCTTTCTCTAGGATTCATAGCTCTAAATTCGGGACATTCACGGAGGTAATGGGAAGAGGAAGCACACAGGTAACATTTTTTACTATTATTTATTACAGGTAACATTTTTGTCTATTGATTTAATATAGGGGAGGGAGGAGCCGCAAAGTAAGTATGTTAGGTACAGTACTTTTAAATTTCGTCAGGTTAGAATCTACAAGGGAGGTGTTGCCAACGTTGTCATGGTGACGACATTCGTCTTCCAAAAAGGGTAGTAAGATTTTTAAAGGTAGGGTAATTCATCAGCGTCACCGCCATAACACGCTCAAAACGGGATTTCAAATCAGAGGGAAGCTTAGTCAACATATATGTACTAACATATAAGACCATGAGGAGACGGGTAACTCTAACGCTCTAAACAGCGATAGGCAGTTAACAAGGGGTTTAAGAAGGCCGCGCGCAAACCTGTAAATTTATTCGAAATCTCCGGCAGGGTAAGTATCTGGGTTATGTAGGTATCAGCAAGAACCCGTGTATTGTGATACCGCTGTTTCAACAACTCACGAGCAACTTCATAGTTGCCTTCTTCAATTTTAAATGTAGCAACAACCGCTTAGGTTCATCTGCTAAGGATCCAACCAAGTACTGTAATTTCATTGTGGGGGTTAAATGGTGTTGGGAATCTACTACACTGTCAAACTGGTCAATAAAACTTATCCAGGAGTCAGGACGTCCATCAAACTTAGGGATAGGTAAATCAGTAATCTATTATAAGGAGTTCGCTCAGTAATATTTTTACTACTCATTCTTACGGGTGTACTGGCCATGACAGGATCAACTACGGGAGGCAAGGTGGGCACAACTCTAACTGACGCACCCGGAGGTCGTCTATTTCTTATTTACTAAACGCACTTCTTTTTTTACATAACTAATTTCTTGGTAATCGATAGCCGGGTCTAACCCACCCAGGAGCACTGAGGACGCGTTTACAAATAAATTACAATGAGAATCTAAATCCTTGAACCTAACTAATAATCTAGGTATTTCAGAAGTGCCAAGAAGTTCCGAGGTATCGGCAATCCAATCGGAAACAAAGCGTACCACACCTATATTTTTCTATATTCTGCGCTTTCGTATATAAGGAACATTTTACTGTTTCATCATGAGTAGCCATTTTAAATTATCAAGTAAACTAATAACTGAACTAAAATATTAAAAATTAATAACGCGTGATAAACAATGAACCCACTACCAACGGGCGAGATCAGAAATCAAGTAAACAAATAACTCAACTAAAATATTAAAAAAATAATAAACTCGTAATAAACATGAACCCACTACCCAACGGGCGAAATCAGAATCAAGTAAACTAATAACTCAACTAAAATATTAAAAAAAATAATAAACTCGTAATAAACAATGAATCCACAACAACTGGCGAGATAAGAAACCAGTTACGCGTCGAGTCGGCAATCTACTTATATCGCAATACAACAAAATAATATGATATACAATATGACTACAATTAAGGCTTAAGCTTCATTTAATAAAAATAAAAAAAAAAAGGGTAACAATAAAAGTGTAGGGATAATATTTTAAAGTAAGTTAGTTTTTTAAGGAAATTATATTAAAATATTTAACTAACTTCAATTATAATTAAAACGGGATAGGTAATAACGTATAGGCGTAAGATTATAAAATATATGTAACCATATTATGTGTATTTATTATATTTTATATTTAATATATAAAATTATATTCAATATTTATTTATATATTTTACACATTATACATTCACCCTACACAATTATATATTCAATATTATATGTATAAAAATTTCATATAACATTATTTTTTAAACAACTCGATGCGCACACGTTTTAAAAGGTTAGGAAATCAAATTATATTGTAATTATGCGTTAGGTACCAATTAAGAGCCAAATACCAAAACGGGAGAATAACACTGTAATCAAAGGGACTCAGGGGCATGAAACTACGCTATAATCAGGGGACTCAGAGGGATTAAACCACGCTATAATTAAAGGGGCCCAGAGGGATGAAAAACCACGCTCTGATCAGGGGACTCAGAGGGATTAAACCACGCTCTGATTAAGGGGGCCCAGAGGGATGAAAACTACGCTATAATTAAGGGGGCCCAGAGGGATGAAAACCACGCTCTGCTACCAGAAATGTATAGTATTTAATGAATATGATGAACTGCGTTCTGCTACCAAAAATATATATTGAATAGTGGGTAGGGTGCAAGCAATGTGGAAGCGTGGCTGAGGGGGAGGCTTATTTATTAATTATTACCTTATAGTCGGTTCTTAGGATAATAGAAATTGTACAGTACCTTATCTTCATAATTCACAACACAAACACTGATTGTTCACGGCCGCCATGGAATGTTTCACATTAGTCTTCTTCACTTAGGGTTACTTGCACTATATCTTTTGTAGGTTGTCTTTGTCAGGTTCAATATCAAGAGGGAATACACAAAAGGGAAATCAATAAGGCTGAGGGAAAATCACACCGCTAATTAATATATAGATTCAGGAAGGACGTGCGCTCGCGTCGGCCGTCTCACGTGCCCCTTTTTTACTTCTCGACAACTACTACTACTACTACTGACCGCTCGCGCGGGAGTGTTCGCACAAGACTCCAAACTAGTCAGGGTTGCCATATATGAACAAACATATATATATATATATATATATATATATATATATATATATATATATATATATATATAATATATATATATATATATATATATATATATATATATATAATATATATATATATATATATATATACATATATACATATATATATATGTTTGTTCATATATGG